>JASDQU010319121.1:2476-12651 GCA_032191745.1 Picea mariana
CAACTTCATGGTCATAACTCTCTAACCATGAGGAGTTATGTGACATTCTACATACCACCGAAAATGGCATGACAAGCACTATCCATATAGGATAGTTTCCATGAAAAATTCACTATCCTTCATCTCATTATTCCACAATTAATCATGGGTTCTCTTATTCCGCAAAACGTCTTCCCGTGAGGGCTTTCACCACAAGGGGACCACTTTGGAGTTCATCCATATTTACTTATCAACCATGAAAAAACAATAATGAGTCATATTTACATCAAACAATATTGGGTCCATTACCCAAACCTTTGTGCTACGGGGATTTATTCAATGGTTGACATTAATGACAACCAACCTTAATCAACAACCTAAAACCCAAGTGTAATTTGATGACTCAAATAGGTTCCATTTTCAAGGGCGACTCAACTGACACTGCCATTTTGAGAATAAACCAATTGTGAAAAACCCCCACTCTTTTTTTTTTTTTAATTTTTATTTGTGTGTGTGTCTCTTTCATGGTTTAACTATAATGAAAGAGAGATAAAAGTATACTTGATAGTATCTTTTTCATGTATGATGAAGGGGACTCTTAGTCCCTAATAGAAATCACATACATGTATTAGACATTAGACATAGATTGGATGAATTCAAGTAAATATATATGAATGTATGTAATAAAGAATAAAAAGAACATAATGAATGATTAGTTGGAGCAGGTGCAACCACTCCAACCATTTACTTATTGTATAAATGACCCTAAAGGAGAAATAATAAGGAACTTGGATATCCTTCCCCACATTTATCTCCTTCTTTCTTGAAATTGTGTGTGTCTTGATGTGCATTCCAATTTAGTCTCTCTTGAATGCTTGCCTCAATTGCTTGGACTACAATATTTTGGTTATGTTTTTGTGTGACTTGAACTAAGACTGTTGATGGATGAAATTAATATTGAAGATCTGCATAATATTGGAGAGACAAAAATATGCAAGAAGATCTACAATAGTGACAATGTTGCCCCCTGCATTCGGCTGGGTGACAACAAAAACGGATGTGATCTAGATTTATGAGTGGAATGAAAAGAATAATAGACTGAATACAATAACATAGAGATAATTATAACAACAACATATATATAGTGAACAATAAATTCTATTGAATAAATAAAATAGGTTGAAACTGTAAAACTACAGAACAAAAAACAAGTTGTTCGAATGGTGGTAGTTATCTCTGAGAAGAGATGTGGATGGTACGCGAATATGTATAAGAATAATGATTAAAATGAGGCTCTAGAGGCCTTTTAAACATTACTCATGACTTCCAAAACCATAGACATCCAAAAACCTAACCCTAGGAGATGAAACTCCAAAAGTTGTGTGGGCCCTAATGGGTAAGTTGGCACCTGAACTTCCCAGGGTTGTAAATTTTAAATGCAACCTCTGTTTTAGGTGTGTGATAGCTCGTTGGAAAGGTATTTTTGATAACTACACATTATTCCATCAAACTATGACCCCGTATACAATTTGACTATGGCAAGCCAAAAAAACACAGTTTAGGGACCCAAAATGGCCCTGGAAGTACAAAAAGATGTACTGACATGAAAACATCCAAAATAAGCCAGTTGGATTAGGTGGGAGGCTACCAATATCCACCTAGAAGTTGTGTAGGGATTCATACAACCCTAGAAGTGTAGAACCCGCAATTAAAAATAATTACAGAAGAATGTGTTGAACTAAAAACTGTCAAGAGGAGCTAGTAGGAATAGGTGGGTGGCCACCATTATCCACTTGGATGAGGATGGGGGTGGTCTGAACTTGAAGAAGTTGGAGAGACAAGAACACAAAGAAGACATGCTCATTGGTCATTGATCATAGATTCTTTCTTGCATAAATATAACATGCATAAAGAAACCCAGACACAAAGCATTGCTTGTGGTTGCTTCCATATAATCCTACAAAGAAACCAAAAGTTAAAACCAAGATTTTATTCTTATTGATCATTCATGGATGTTGTTAGAATGCTTGTCGTTGTTACTCATTGGAAAGAAATCAATTGTCGAGTTCTCATTTACAAATATCTTTAATGCTCGATACTACTGAAACTGGTCAAGAACGAATCAATTACTACAAAATTTGATAGAGAAACTTCGCAAGTTGATGGTCGGGTCCCGATGGGTAAGTTGATACCTCAACTTCATGGGGTCATAAATTTTTTATACAACCTCCATTTTAGGCATGTGGTATCCCATTGGAAAAGTCTTTTCGATAACTACACATTATGCCATCAAACTTTGACTCCGTCTATAGTTTGATTGTGGCAAGCAAAAAAAACACTATTTAGGGCTCCAAAACGACCCTGGAAGTACAAAAAGATATATTGAAATGAACACATCCAAAATAAGCCATATGGATTAGGTGGGAAGCCATTAATATTCACCTGGAAGCTGTGTAGGGCTTCAAAAAACCTGGGACGTGTACAACCCACAATTACAAAGAATTACAGAAGAACGTGTTGAACTAAAAATTGTCAAGAGGAGCCAATTGGAATAGGTGGGTGACCACCAATATCCACCTAGATCTGTCCTCCCCCCTTAGGAAGCAATGGTATCCATTTCATTGAGTGTCCCCATTAGGTGAGGAAACTTCTGTTGAATTTGGTCCCGGGTTAGCCACTTGCCTTGGTGTAGGAGTTTCCTTGCCTTGACAACCCGATAAACCTGGATCCTCTGTTGTCGAGTGCCCTTGACCTATGTGTCCACTATATTATCAGTGGATGCATGTTCCATGAAGTCAGGGTTGAGCTCTGTTGGTGTCAACTATTCTACGATCTCTGAGGTGTCCAATAATGGTGGAAAATATGGCCTAATGAGGTCTGCATTGAACGCTCGGTGAAAACCAAGGAAGGGTGGAGTGTTGATCTCAAAAGCATTGATACCCATAGCCTTGGTGATAGTGTAAGGCCTATAGTGAAGTGGACAAAGCTTCCAATGGGGCATTTTAAGGTTCTCTTTCTACAAATGTAATCAAACCTTATCTCCCACCTTAAATTGATGCGGTACCCGATGTTGATCATGGTGTTGCTTTTACTTAGCATTGGCTTTCTACAAAATCTCATGGACCTATTAGAAGATGTGTTGAATCTTCTCAATGAATCTGGTGACTTTGTTTTTTTTAGACTGAACATGGGAATATTATTCTTGTGTGGTTGCAAGAGGTCATGCAACATCAATGGGACCCAAGGATTGGAATTCTAGCCCCACCTAAAATTGGCTATGGATGGTGGAGCTATGGAGAGCCTTGTTGTAGTTGTGTTGAACATAGGGAAGAATCTAATCCCATGTACGTAGATGCTTAGATTTGTACATGCGTAAGATGTGCACAATCATTTGATTGCTGAGCTCTATCTGGTCATTAGTTTGGGGGTGGAAATCAATGGATTTAGTGAGCTTGATGTTCAATAATGACCAGAGACTTGACAAAAATGTGTTTAGGAACCTGTTGTCTTGATATGAGGTGATGGTCTGTGGTATCCCAAAATGGACCCACACCCATTCAAAGAATATCTTGGAATTATTTGTCGCTATGATGCTCTTCTTGTAGGTTGTGATAATGGTCATCTTCGAAAACCAATCAGCCACCATAAATACACAATCATTGTTGTGCTTGGTGGATGGAAGGCCAGACATGTAATCCATCAAAATGGATTCCCAAGGCCTCTCAAGAGTAGGAAAAAGGGTGTATAAGACTTACTTCTTGATGGTTGGCTTGGCAATGGAACAAGTAGTGCAAGATATGATATACTTGCTGTCACCTTGTCAAAGTTTTGGCCAATAAAAATGTTTCTGTAGAACGGACACAATTTTATCCATGCCAAAATGTCCTTCCATACGACTGCAGTGAGACTCCAAAATAATCTTTGCACGCTCACTTGTGAGAACACAGAGGTGACCCAGATGGCATAACAATCCATCCTGTATGTAAAAATTGATGACATTTACTCCTGTACCCAAGAGCTAATAGGTGGTGGAGAAGTCAGGGTCATGCTGATAAAGTTGGTTCCACTCAGATGCCTCATGCCCACATGAATGGAGCAGTGTAGAGAGTGAAAAAAAAGGAGGGTGATTGAGGAAGTGAGCAACATGATTTTCTCTCCTTTTTGTATACTTGATGTTGAGATGGAACTATTGTAGGTATGTGGATCACTTTTGATGGCAATTTTTTTGCAACTTCCCCTGTGTCTATATGAACTTCAGAGGCTTGTGATCATTGTGGATGATTGTCTCCTTTCCCAGAATGTAATGTTTCCATTGACGATAGGATTTCACAATGGAATACATTTCTTTCTCATAGGTGGGGTATTTATGGAAAGTATCTGAGAGTGTCTCACTATGGTATGCTACTAGATGACCATGTTGAGTGAGAACTGCACCTACAACATAGTCGAAGGAATTAGTCTCAATCTTGAACGATTGTTGCAAATTAGGTAAGGAGAGTAATAGAGATGAGCACAAGCGATGCTTCAGATAATCAAATGTTTGTTGTTGTGCCTACCCCCATGAGAAATTTTCCTTGCCACCTCCTTTGGTTACTTGGCCGAGGGCCCATGCAATATGGGAAAATACCAACATGAACCTTCAGTAGAAGTTGGCAAGTCCCAAGAAACTCCGAAGGTCAGTTAGTGTGGTCGTGGCTCACCAATCATGAATGACTTGGATCTTAGTTGGATCCACATGTACCCCATTCTCATCAACAATGTAGCCCAAGTATTGGACCATCTTCATGCCAAAGGAGAGTTTTTTCAAGTTGGCATATGGCTTGTGTTGTCGTAGAGTTCCCAAAACCCACTGAATATGTTGCATGTGCTCCTCCCAAGTTTTGTTGAATATGAGGATGCCATCCATATATACCACCAAAAAAGAGTTGGTGAAGGGTCTCAATACATCATCCATCAATCTCATGAAAGTTGTTGGTGCATTTGTTAAGCCAAAGGGCATGACCAACCATTCGAAGAGACCTTATTTATATTTGAAAGTTGTCTTCCATACATCAATTGGTTTGATGGGAACTTGGTGCTAGGAAGAATTTAGGTCAATATTACTAAAGAAATTTCCCCCCTTGAGTTGGTCAAGAAGGTCATCAATTCGGGGAATTGGGTACCAGTTCCTAACTGCGATTTTGTTTAATTCTCTGTGATCAATGTAGAAGTACTAGGTCCCATATTTCTTATGCAACGACACAATTGAGCTTCTGTAAGGGGAGGAGATGGATTGGATTTTTCCCATTTAAAGAAGCTCTTGGATCTGGCACTTGATTTCATCATTTTCCATCAACAAGCGACGATAGATTGGCCCATTAGGCAATGATGCACTAGGGGTTATATCAATTGGATGTTTGACTTGGCAGTGTGTCGATACCACAATGGGTGTGCAGAATATGTCTCTATACTCTTCCACGATCCCGTCCACTTGCTTCTACTACAAAGAGAGGCTTTTTGTAAAGGTCACAGATGTGGTGGCAACCTTTTTCTTACTGCGAGCATGGATCACAAAGAAGATGAAATTCCCAGTTTGTGAAATGACCTTACTACATTTCTTGGTAGAGATCAAAGAAATAGTGGTAGGCAGTGCTACCTCTGGTATCCTATACAATTGTCTACCCAAAGTAATAATAACAATGTGGGGTCTAGACTCATACACAACATGTCGCTTCCACAAATATGGCTCTCCTAAAATAACATCATAAACTTCAAGGGGAGAAATATCAGACAATACTTTGTCTTTGAAGGGTTTGATGTTGTAGGGAAGACGACATTGTTGGCTAACATGAATATCTCGTCCTTAGCGAAGCCAACCGATGGTGTAGGGTTGTGGGTGTGATGTGATCAATAGCTCCAACCACTTAATGGCCTCTACTAAAATCAAGTTCTTCTAACTTCCGCTATCAATAATGAAATGTAGTGGAGTCCCCTTTACCCACATATGTGAGTGAAAGAGGCATTTCCCTTCCTCTAGTTTGTCTAGTTCTCTTGGTTGGACTTTTGTGGTAGATACAATAGAACTAGGTTTGACATCGATGATCTGCTTCCCACTTTTTGGATTTGATTTAGAGTCAGAATCTTCCTCTGATTCAGAATCTTTCATCTCAACCAGTAGTGACTACTTGGAGAGACATTCTTCGGTGTTCTCCCAAGGGATTTTATGGTATTCACACCATTTTCTCATGTCCTTCTTCGACTTCTCATTACCCTTATTGGGTTGCATCCTAGACTGGTTGTCTTGAAAGTGGCCATATTTTCTTTGTGGAAGTGTCTTTTTTTGTGGGTTGGGGTCGCCTTTTCCCTGCTTCAGCTGTGAGGAGTTTGCAGATCCAAACTCTCACCTCTCCTGCTTAAATTTATGCTCGATCTTAACAACATATCTATAGGCTGCACCTAATGATGCGATGCCCATAAAATCCATTTTTGTTCAAATGTATCTATGCAAAATACCACAGTATTTGAGCACCAAAGGTCATTCAGAGTCTTTGATACCCAATTTGGTGCTCAGGGTATGGAAAATATTGGTGAAATCTGGTACTATCTAGTCCCTTTCCTGACGCAACATGGTCCATCTTGTGTATTGGTCCTCGTAGCTTCCAATAGGGTAGTATTGTTCTTTAATGACATCCTTGAAGGAATCCCATGTTACGGTAACCAAAAATATTTCAGATTCCTCTATGGCCATTTGCTCGGAGTAAGTATCCCACTAGTCCTTGACATGGGGGATGACCTTGAGGAGTGAAAAAGTAATATTTTCCCTGTCGTAAAAATTGTGGACCGAAAAATACCCTTCGAGCAAATTCAACCATTTATCTACAACATCTGCATCTATTAGTCCTTCAAATAATGGAATATAAAAATTTACTTGTACCTTGAAGTGGGTTGCATGGACACTTGATGAATATGCTTTTCTTGTGGGCAACCATCGAAGGATCTATGCAAAGTTGTCCATCATTTCGTTCCTTTGTCATGCAAGGGATTCCTTTAGAAACATTTTAAGAGGATCTCTTGCTCCATAATATTTCTTCCCATCTTCCATAGGTTGTTGTCGGGATTGGCATGGCGGATCTTGCAAAGGCTTGACTGGTTCGAGTCCCAACTTCTTGTACCCAAATCTTGTCGAGGACATGCACAAAGAAAAATAAATGAAGAGAAGACCGCTCTAATACCACTGATCCAGATTATGAGAAAAAAAAAAAGAATCAAGGATGGAATACAATAACATAGAGGTATTGAGAACAACAACATATATTGAGTGAACAATAACTTCCATTGAATAAATAAAATAGTCTGAAACTATATAACTGCAGAACTGAAAACAACTTGCTTGAATGGAGGTGGCTATCTTTGAGAAGAGATGTAACTACTATGCACATTCATATGAGAAAAATGATTACATTGAGGCTCCAGAGGCATTTTTAACATTACCCAAGATTTTCAAAACCCTAGACATCCAAAAACCTAACCCTAGGAGATGAAACACCAAACGTTATCTGGCCTCAATAGGTAAGTTGGTACCTCAACTTCCTAGGGTCATATATTTTTCATATGACCTCTGTTTTAGGCGTGTGATAAACCATTGGAAAGGTCTTTTCAAGTACTACATTTTATGTCATCAAATTTTGATTTTGTCTACAATTTGACTATGGAAAGCCAAAAAAACACTATTTAGGGCCCCAAAATAACCTTGGAAGTACATAAAGATGCACTAACATAAAAATATCCAAAATAAGCCAGTTGGATTAGGTGGGAGGCCACACATATACACATGGAATATGTGTAAGGCTTCATACAACACCAAAAGTGTAAAACAAACAATTACAAAGAATTACAGAAGAACGTGTTGAACTAAAACTGTCAAGTGGAGCTAGTTGGAATAGGTGGGTGGTCACCAATATCCATAAGATGGGGGTGGTTTGAACCTAAAGAAGTTGGAGAGATAATAAGATAAACACGACATGCGCATTGGTCATTGATATTAGATTCTTACTCACATAAAGATAACATGCACAAAGAAACCCAGACGCAAAGCATTGCTTGTGGTTGCTTCCATATAATCCTACAAAGAAACTAGAAGCTGAAATACGGATTTTAGTCTTGTTGATCATTAATGGACACTCTTAGAATGCTTGTCGTTGCTACTCGTTGGAAATAAATCAATTTTCGACTGCTCGTTTACAAATATCTTTAATGTTGGACTCTACTGGAACTAGTCAAGAACGAAACAATTACTGCAATATTTGATAGAGAAACTTTGCAAGTTGATAGTTTGCACAAGGCTGATATGATTGGACCAGTGGTCGGACAAGAAAAAAATTCCATTTGACGAAGTAGAGAAATGAGTGACTGACCTACATGGATAGTTTATGGATTAGAAATACATTTATCAAAACTATATCTATTAGAGTTAATTATAAATTTTGTAGTGCGAAATATGATTCATTGTCCACCAATGGAATCGAACAAAAAAGAATCAACACTATGAAATACAACATTACAACGAACAAAAAAAGCCCATGGAAACACTTCAATTCTAGAAAATTGTGCATCCATGAGCAATCATATATGAAAAATATTGGTTGAAGGAGCCGAGTTGATCTAAAATGATTCAAATGTGTGGAATCTTGATGGAGGTAGCCAACTAAAGAAGACTGATCCAGCCAACACCTAGTCAACAGAGCCCACTAATAGAAAGGAAATCCCTCTACTACAGAGATTACCTTGACTTCCTATTGTATCTCAGTAAAACCATTAAATCTCTTCGACTCCATGCAATTAAGGTGGATAGCTCAACTCTCGGTGGAAAAAATGGAAATATTATCAGCAAGCAACGTTTTGGAAAGTACATTTAATAATCATTCAACCATAAGTAAGATATATTGAAAGTGTTATTCCTTAGACTAGGAACCTCAAGTGACAATCATAGAATTCATGGAGTAAGAAACAACCAGAAAATTGACAATATAAGAGTAGATCGACTGGGTGAATCGACGAGAAGCCATATATGTGAAGGAGTCAATTCAATCTAGAAGTAACTGATTGACTAACAATAAGGAATTCGAATGAAATCATTGTGAGGAAGGCCGACCTAGAAAAGAAATTGTAGCCACTATGCTAATCACTTCAAACTGTGGATATAGATAGAACTAATAATGACTACATCATGTCGTTGTAAAAACATTGAATTGCCATCATTCTTGGAATCAAAGAGAAACCATAAATGCATTTTCAAAAAGTATTGTTTGAAGGAATGAAGACTAACAATATGGGAAGTTGACCCGAAATGAAGAATAATGAAGAGGGCAGGCTAATCGACATCAATTGAGAATCAACCATTGAAGTTTAAATTATTAAGTCATTATCATAGAGTTTTATGCTATAATGTGTTACATGAAGGATATTGTAAATCATCATTTATTCAATTCCAGATAATAGTTGAGTCTTTAGTCTGAGTCTGGACGAATCGAAAAAGAAAAAAAATATATGTTGTTTCGTGAATTGATTGTGTTAGCTATTATTCTTGTCACAGATTCAAGAAGCATGCGAGTCTTCAAGTTGTGCAAAATGCTCGAGCGCAGCTCGGGAGAATTATTGTTTTCCAAGTAACATATCAAGTGAGCGTGCGAAGTCTTGCCATCGGCAGCTGAGATCTGTCCATGAAGCAGATCGACGGTTATCGGAATCTCGGAGTTGCCAATTTACTCGACATTTAGCAGCAGAGAAGTCTCTTCTATTTGGAGGTTGAATATAGGTCATCCGATCCAGAGGTGCGTGTCGCAAGGGCTGGCCATCTCAGCGTTTCACCCGTCGCGACTCCAACATGCAAAGAGCAGCTTCGTTATTTCGTGAGACGCGAAGTGCTGAGAGAGTCCGGGAACTCGGGCCCACAGAAGTGCCGAGTAGATCGGAGCCGTCTGCCAGAAGAGACACGTGGCGATAGATCCCATAGAGTCGGGGATCGAGGAACTGAAAGTACCGCACACATGACAGCGGGAATTGCGATATCCCGATACGCGATTTCCCGACAGGGCCGAGGACTATAGTGGAGTATAGGTGGCATCGGCATATCACGAAATAGGAGATCGCATGCTCGTTGACATCACAAACAGTGAAATTCGGAGGGAGAATATGATCGAGGACATATGGTGGCGGTC
>JASDQU010319124.1:0-13202 GCA_032191745.1 Picea mariana
AATATTTACACCCTAGAAGTATGTACACTCTTCCATGTAGGGGAGTGTAGAGGGGGGGTACTCTCTCTGCGGGGTCTGGGGGGGCTATCCCCCTGGTTGGGGGGTCTGGGGGCAAGTGGGGGTTCGGGGGCGAAGCCCTCAAAGGAAAAATTTCCTTGTAAATGTATATTGTAATTTCATTATAAATCTGGACCGTTCATTATAAGGTCGTAGATCTAACGATAGAGATTATGTTAGGGTTTTTTTCCCTAGAAGGCAACCCTATTTTATGAGGGAAATGTATTGCAGCTATGGATGATGGCGAATATTGTATTATGAGATAGGAGACTCTGAGAGAAAGAAGAGGAAGTTATAGCGGGTTTTATGTAGGTTGTATCCCTTCATATGCTGGATAATAATAAAGGAAGGACCTGGCAATTTCTCTGGTGGACGTAGCCCACACTGGGTGAACCACGCAAATCTATGTCTCTATTGTATTGTGTATCTTCTATGTTTTGTTTCCGCATTTTTTTTATTTTATTACTCCACGGTCCTGTTTTTCTAACATTTTATAGATTCCACTATGATACTCATGTTAGAATATAATGGATGTGTTCGTTTAACCATAGAAAATATCACTATTGTCACCCAACCATAGGTCGAAGCCACCCTCGAGCACCTTAACCATGACAGAGAATAAATCTGGAAGCAAACCCTATGCTAGATATCCAAACAAGATAACGCACCTCTCTCCAAGGATAACACACCAAATAGGAGTAACAAGAGTTGATCAGAGAGTCCAAACCATAACCAAGAGAGAGTCCAGGCCAAAACCGAAATCTGCTAGCTGCAGCTGCTGCAATGACAACTCTCCTCCAAACTTGCACACAAACTGGCCAACTGCAGTGCACACAAGTGTTGCTTATGCAGTTCTGAGAATGCTTTCCTGAATGAAGACTGGCCTCCTGTATTTATACTAAAACTGGCAAACTGCCTAGGCTGAATTCTCATTCTGGGTGCCTATTTACTTAGTATATAATATTTCCTTTAGCTGACTTCTTCTCTTGGAGGCTAATATCCTAATACAAATTATCCTCTTGAGCCGACTTGTCTTCTAGTGTTATTAGCCAACTAATTTAGGGTTTCTTCTTACTTCCCAAAATATTCTATTCTCCTCAGGTTTACACGTGGAGGTAAATACTTCCCGCAGCTACCATAATATCAGCACTCCCTCCTATATAGAGAGGTATTTGAAAGTAATGGTCTTGAGCACAAACATCCCATTTACCCGGTAGCATCTACATAGTCGTATAGACTATCTCATGACTAGATCATGAGCACCATCATCACTATCAGTGTCATCAGCTACAACATTGCTCGAAACCATACTCCATCTAAGTAATCAGACATGATGATGGATAAGTCACTCACTCCACAGAGTGACACAAGAGCCATTCTTCTAATCTAGACATATGTCCTAGAAGAATAAATGTTCTGAACCATTTCCATCTAGGAAATATCTATCCATTGATCATCCATCTAGTTGATAATCATTTCCAACACTACTGATAGTATTCAAGGCGATTGAAACAATGTCATTCAATAGAACACAACTGTGTCTATCCATAGTAGCACACAACTATAATCCAGTGGTACACTGCCTCACCAAGTAGCACACAAATACTTGATGAGTGGCATATAGTCACAATTAGTGGAACACATCCACTACGGTAGTATACATCTATTGTCTGGATACATACAGTCTCCATAACAATTATAGCATCAACCTACATAGAAAACATTGTTATGATATATAAAATGAATCATCTAGGACATTCTTCCACTCACATATATGACATCTGGAAGAGCATCTTCCCTAAGAAAGTAAAACATCAACGATGATTCATCTGGACTATTCTTCTCAAGCAAGGAAGAATAAGTGTCTCGATTTATGATCCTGGACCATTCACCTATCTGAGCCATTCCTCTAGAACTAAACAAAGTGCAACTTGGATAGAATGAATATGCCTTAGGGAATGTCTATCCCTATTTATTGAACCTCGACCATTCGCCTATCTAGGCCATTCCTCTGGCACTAAACAAAGTGAAACCTAGAGAGAATGAATCTTCCCTAAGGAATGAATGTCCAAACCATTTCGTAAGGAAATGACTGTCCTGCACCAACACCCAAAATGGACCATTCTTCGAAACTTTTTACAACTGTGAGCTTTGAAAGAATGACTATCCGGCGAGGCGGACCAGTCTTCTTGACCACTACTGAGAGGAACCATCAAGAAGAGAGAATGTCCTAGACCATTCCCTATGTTAACCACAAGGGGAATTATTGTCTATGTTACATCAACAATTCATCGAACCATTTTCATTACGAAAATGACCATTTGATCTGGACCATTTTCTGAACTAGAAAATGCCTGTCCATCAGAAGTCTCAAACCACTTTCTGAACTGGAAAGGAACTGCTCATCTTGGACCATTTTTCGAACTGAAAAAATGGTTGTCCATCAATCAATAACACATCATTGCTCCCGCCCAACTTGGGAGTCATCTCTTCCTTTTTCAATAAAGAAGTCATCTCCACGAGCTCTAGCTTTAGTACACAAACTCTTTCATCTTGAACAGAGGCTTTACCAAAATGTCTTATTATCTGCTCATCTACGAAGATATATATTGGAGAACCACTTCTCCTTTCTGGACTTCATCACAGAGAATGTAATGCTTGATCTCAATGTACCTCGGTCTTTCTAGAACACTGGTTTTCTGAAGGCTTCATATAGCTCTGATCATCATAGTTGAATTTCAGCTCTTTTGTTTCCTGCTAGCTCATAACATCGTGGTAAGGGTCAAACTTGGAACATATCCAAGTGGTACTTCTTTTGTCATCATGAGATCTTTGTCATGGATTGGCAATCCATCATCCTTGAGTTCTGAGTAACCATTCTGATGCAATATCTTTGTTATAGAAGGTTTTTCACCATGTTTTTGCTATGCATTGGAGGCTCTGCACCAAGTTGTTTGAATCCATACAAAACCTTCTTCCATCTGCATACAAGAGTCTCTTCTTGGTATACGTCAAATCCTTGAGGTTGTTTTACTGCTACATACGTTCTTTTTTCAATTATTCTGGAGAACAATCTTTGCATTCATCTGATGTAAACTCCAACCCATGGATATTGTGGACAATATAATGGCTCATGTAGAGGTATGTCTGGTTTACTAGAACAAGAAATCATCATAGTCTTCTCCCTCCATATGGGAGAAACCTCTAGTTATGGATCTCGCAATGCTTACATTCATAAGTCTTCCATACACTATTCTTCATCACAACTTGCATTTCCTTTGCTTGATTACTTTTAGTGAGTTCAGGACAGGCTGGTAGTCTTGTGATTCTCGATCCAATGATTTGTTGTTCTGTCTTTTCTTTCTCTTTTGGAATCTTCATGTTCTTCCTTATGTTTTTCTTTATCTCTTAGTTCCATGGAGTTTTCTTAGATTCCATTCCCTGAAGATTCTAATTTATTCCTTTCATCATAGGATCATGGATGTGGATGGACAACCAGGGATACTTTAAGGATTTTTTTCGAAGAAGACTTCTTCTAAGGTCACACTGAACACGTGTTTCTTTTTCATGGTTGCTTCCATGGATAGATACTTCATCATATTCAATGGATCATATAATTTAGGATTATCTCCCTCCTAATCCTTACTTCATGCATGAATGCATGCTCTTCTTTTGGAAATATATAATCAACCCTCTCCATCTAGGAGAGTCCAAGCTTTCGTCCACATCCTTATTTCCTTCTGCAAAGTGTCACAAATCTTTTTCCAATTTCCTCTTGATTTTGACTTCTTTCTGTCTTTACTTCTTCTAGTTTTCTTCAAGATTGATTCTAATTTTGGCTTATCTTGCAGATGTTACTTATGTAATATCTTCCACATCAATTGTTACTAGGGGTTGTTGATGTACTTCATCCTTTCATGTGTATTGTCTAACTTCTAGTCATAGTGATAGCAATCCTTATCTTGTTGTTCTTCCATAGGTATAGTTTCTCTTGGAACATATTATCTTCTAGGAGATAGATATGCAAGATATGTACAGAAAACATGGTATGTACAAGAACTATGAGGAGTATTGTTACCTTGTCTTAGAAGAAGAAGTTTGTTTCATCCTACTTATTCTTCTTTGAAGTCTCCTTTTCTTTGACAATTGATGCTTCGTGTGTCTCCTTCCTTTTGTTTTTCTCAGGACAATGATTCTTGTAGTGACCATATTTTCGACAGTTGAAGCATTGTATTTCTGACATATCTTTCTCTTGACTTGGCTTCTTCTTGGAGCCAAACTTCCTTTTAGTCCTGAAATTCTTGAACCTTGTTGTGAAAGATTGATCATCATATTTCTTTTGGGGTTTCTCTTTTGCACTGATCCTTGATTCTTCTTGTGCACAACAAGTCCAAAGTTCTTCAAATGTAGGATACTCCTTCCTTATGTTCATGCTTGCGACAACTACATCCCATGTCTTGGGAAGACCATTGAGTACTATGTTTACCAATTCCTTCTCTAAAATGATCTCTTCAATAGCTTGTAGTTGATCCCTTAACTGATATATTCTCACAAAGTATGATGTTATGCTGTCATCATCATTCATCTTCATCTCATGGAGCTCATTCTTCAGACTCACTACTTGTCCAATGTTTCTGACTAAGAAGAAGTTTGTTAGGGCATCGTACATCTTCTTAGATGAATCAAGATGGGAGATGCAGGGTATTAGGTGGTATTTTATAGAATCCACTATGATACTCATGGAATTGATGTCATTGTCTTTGAACTTCTCCATAACTGCAATGTTCTACGGTTCCTTTTCCTTTCCTTCTTTAAACTCTGGTTCCACAATCTTTCCTTTCACGATATCCAACACTTTATTCTTGGCAAGGATGACATCCATCCTTGTCTTCCATGCTCTGAAGTTAGAAGCCCCATCTAACTTGTTTTCTAACTTCATAGAGTGAGTCATGGTTGCCTTGACTTGGTCAACCCTAGATTTGACCAAAAACTCAACCTTGACGTCTTAGTTTGTTGAGAGTACCAGGAGATGCACTAGGCTAGGGTGCACTAGTCTATCCAAAAATTAGGTCAATACCTTCACTTAAGGTTATTCAATGAGAGGATTAGGGTTTCTACAACTGCACCTACTAGTAACCCTAGTAGCAATGCTTTGTTAACTACTCCTGCTAGAAACCCTAGCGGTAGTTCTTCAACGAACTTAGTATCCTTATGGATATGCTCCCTTCCAGTGGTTAGACTAAACGAAGGAGGTGTGGGCCCATAACCTATTAGAATATGATGGATGTGCTCCTTTAACCATAGACAATATCACTATTGTCACCCAACCATAGGCCGAAGCCACCCCCGACAACCTTAACCTTGACATAGAATAATTTCAAAAGAAAACCCTAGGATAGATAGCCAAACAAGATAGCACACCTCTCTCAAAGGATAGTGCACCAAATAGGAGTAACAAGAGATGATCAGAGATTCCAAACCATAACCAAGAGAGAGTCCAGGGAAAAACCGAAATCTGCTAGCTGCAGCAGCTGCAACGACAACTCTCCTCCAAACTTGCACACAAACTAGCCAACTGCAGTGTCCACAAGTGTTTCTTCTGTAGTTATGAGAATGCCTTCCATAATAAAGACTAGCCTCCTATATTTATACTCAAACTGGAAAATTGCCTGGGGTCGATTTCTCATTCTAGGTGCCTATTTACTTAGTATATAATATTTCCTTTAGCCGACTTCTTCTCTTGGAGGCTAATAACCTAATGCAAATTATCCTCTTGAGCCGACTTGTCTTCTAGGGTTATTAGCCAACTAATTTAGGGTTTCTTCTTGCTTCCCGTAATATTCTATTCTCGTCAGGTTTACACATGGAGGTAAATACGTCCCACAACTACCGTAATATCAACAACTCATGGCATTGATGTCATTGTCTTTGAACTTCTCCATAACTGCAATGTTCGGAGGTTCCTTCTCTTTTCCTTGTTCAAACTGTGGTTCCACGATCTTTCCTTTCACGATATCCAAGACTTTATTCTTGTAAAGGATGAGGTAAATCCTTATCTTCCACACTCTGAAGTTAGAAGCCCCTTCTAACTTGTTTTCTGACTTCATAGAGTAAGTCATAACTTCTTTGACTTTGACCAAAAACTCAAACCTAACATCTTAGCTTGTTGAGAGTACCAGGAGGTGCGCTAGGTTAAGGCGTACTAGGCTATCCATAAATTAGGTCAATCTCTTCACTTAAGGCGCCTCAACAAGAGGGTTAGGGTTTTTTTGGTGAAACAAAAACTTTGACAACAACTGCAACTGTAACTGAGAAATTCTTCCCAATCTATCTTCCATCGATTAGACTGTCCAAAGATAGTGCGGGACCATAACCTGTTAGAAATAATAGATGTAATCATTTAAACATAGAAAATATAGCAATATTGTCACCCAACCATAGGCTAAAGCCACCCTCGAGAACCTTAACCTTGACACATAATGATTTTGGAAGAAAACCCTAGGCCTAATAGCCAATCAATGTAGCGTACCTCTCTCCAGAGAAAGCATACAGGGAAGAAATTCCAAACCATAACCAATAGAAAGTTCAAGCCTAAACTGAGAATGCAGATTGCAATAGTTGCAACTGCAACTACTCTCTAGACGTGTGTACTTACCCAGTTTCTGCAGTGCGCACTTGTACATTTCTGCAGTTGCAAGCTGTTTGTACCAAATGAGATCTGTCTTCCTATATTTATACTATTTTTCCTGAGTTTTCTAGGCCGACTTCCCATTCTAGAGGATAAAAACTTCATATTAAATATTTCCTTGAGCTGACTTGTCTTCTAGGGTTATGTTCAATGCTTTAGGGTTTCTTCTTGCTTCTCAGAATGTTCTATTCTCATCAGGTTTACACATGGAGGTAAATACCTCCCGCATCTACCATAATATCAATAGAAAGTGCCAATGTAAAGATAGGTGATCTAAAATAGATCATATCCCAAGGAATTGATAAAAAATCTCAACAAGAATATGATTATGTAGAATCTCAACAGGAAGATGATGATGTAGAATCTAAAAAAGAAGATAATAATAATGAAACACAAGAAAATGAACCACATATTGATGACAAAGACAATGAAGAAACTCCCTTGCCAAGAGCTCCATCAAAAAGAGTTCAAAAGAATAATCTTGAAAGCCATATTATTGGAGATAAAAGTGAATTAGTGGAAACAAGAAGGAAACTCGCTTTTGAATCAAAACAAGCAATGATATCTCTAATAGAACCTAAGTCAGTTAAAGAAGTTGTCAAAAGTAAAGATTAGATAAAATCAATGAATGAAGAACTAGACCAAAGAGCGAAGAATCAGACTTGGGAACTAGTTCCAAGACCCAAGGACAAGAATGTGATAGGAACCAAGTGGATCTTCGAAAACAAACTAAATGAAAAATTTAGAGAAATTATAAAATAACAAAGTAGGATTAGTGTGCAAAGGATATTCCCAAGTGGAAAGTATTGATTTTGAAGAGACTTTTTCTCTAATAGAAAGAATTGAGACCATAATAATGTTCCTGGCATTTGCATGCTTCAAAAATTTTGAAATCTATCAGATAGATGTCGAGTCAACATTCCTTAATGGAACACTAGAAGAAGAATTATATGTTGAGAAACTAGAAGGATTCATGTTATCATAAAATCAGTACTATGTGTGCAAGTTGAAAAATACCCTATATGGTCTTAAAAAAGCCCCCAAAGCATGGTTCTCTAGGCTTGATTAGTACCTACAAAAACAAGGATATAAGAGAGGGACTACTGACAACAACCTATACATCAAAATTGAGGATCAAAACATGATTGTTGTGGTGTTATATGTAGATGACGTCATATTTGGGAGTAATCTTACCACACTAAGAAAAAAATTTGCAACCAAAATGCAAGAAGAGTTTGAAATGTCTATGCTAGGAGAACTATCATTTTTCTTAGGTTTACAAGCAAATCAAATAGAAAATGGAATATTTGTTTCCCAAACCAAATATATCAGGGAAATGATGAATAAATTTCAAATGGAATACATTAAACCTATGAGTACTCCCATGGGCACTACATGTAAAGTAAGCCTAGTAGATTACTCATCAAAATTGGACCAAACGATGTATAGATCAATGGTTGGAAGTTTGGTCTATTCAACAACAAAAAGACCTGACATCATACAGGTTGTAGGACTCGTGGGGATATTTCAATCTGCACGTAAACAAACTCACTTAAAAGAAGTAAAAATAATATTCAGATACCTTCAAGGCACCCTAGAACTTGGATTATGGTATCCAAAAGATAAAGACTTCAATCTAACTGCATATACTGATGCATATTGGGTCGGTAGCATAGATGATAGGAAAAACACCAGTGGAGGAGCATTTTTTTAGGAAAAAGTCTGGTAGCATGGTTAAGAAAGAAACAAGCATCCACATCACTCTCTACAGCAGAGGCATAATACATTGTTGTTGTATCTTGTTGCACACAAGTTCTTTGGATGGAGAAAACTTTAGAAGACCTACAAATAAGATATGATAATCCCATAACTAATAACTGTGATAACACTAGTGCCATAAGTATCTCTAAAAATCAAGTCATGAATTCTAAAACCAAACACATTCCAATTAAATACCATTTTCTAAGAGATCTGGTTACCTAAAAAAGAGTTAAAATAGTGTATGTATACACCAAAGAACAAATTCCAGACATTTTCACAAAACCTTTGTCGAGGAGTACGTTTGAAAATCTTCGAAGGAAATTAGGAGTAATTCAAAAACCTCATTAAAAACCATAAAATTGAATCAGAAGGGGCACATGGTCAAGGGGAACATTGCCATAGAGAGATTAAAGAAAGATCCCCTCTGTCATTGCTGTCAAAGGGGGAGGAAATTGATAAGGGAAGAAATTTCAAAAATAAAAAGGTTGTCATCAATGCCAAAGGGGGAGATTGTTGGACATATTGCCATTGATGTCAACAACCGATGTCATTATGATGTGATGACGAGTTGTTATGAACAACATGTAGAGGAATTTACCTAAAGCTCAGGGGAGGCAACGTATTAGATTTCACGAGATCAGTGCAATGTAGAAACACCATCGAGATTGAATTCCCAATAGATCAATGATCTCGATCAGTTAGAATCCAAGTACAAAACCAAAAATATCAAAAGGGAAAATACATTGTATTGATGATGAGTTATGAAAAACATGCAGAAGAATCTACCAAAAAACTCAGAAGGGAAAGCGCATTGCAGAAACGTGATCGAGATTGAAACCTCCACAATGAAACTACAAAAGAATCGAGGGAGAATCATGTCCATTAATGTAGATTTCATAACAAACCAGGACCGTTGCATCTGGGAGTTACAGAGGAAAACCATCAGATCAACATCTCATTAAGTCTTGACCGTCGAATATCAATAAGTGCAGATCAACGACGGAGAACCATAATTTATAAAACATTATTTAAAATTTTTGGGAACAATTTCAAACAAAGACATGTCTCATCCGAAGTATTGGCTTGAAACTAAAAACATATTTTAATGTGACTTTTTCTTTACTTCATCGTAAAAAATTCCTATACAAAATTTGAAAATTGGTTTTGAACACACTTTTCATTGATTTCAACTCCATAATTGGTTTCCAACACACTATCACTCGTTGTTTTATATGAGTAATCGTTGTTTTATATTAGTATTTTGTAGTTAAAACTTTTAGTATAAAATGTAAAAATCGGTTTCCTTACTTTATCATAGAATGTTATGGTAAAACAATTTTAATATAAAATTTGAAAAATGATTTTCAACGCACTTTCCATTGATCTCCAATGATGGTTTTATATTAGCATTTTGTGCTTAAAATTTTTGATATAAAATTTGGAAATTGCTTTTGGACACACTTTTCATTTGGAAGAAATACATAAAGTGTTAAAACAATTCAATGCACCTACTACGAAATCTTATGAGAACCATAGGGAGAGGAAAAAGACATTGAAAAAGTGGTTGTCAATCACTTCCCTTTCTCCATAGCTAGATATTTTTTAATCCAATCCTATGTTTTAGTAGCATCAAGAAGCCCATGACATTAAAAAATAAAGAATTAACGCTGATGTAATTAGTTTTTTTTTTGCAAAGTTTATAGTTTGCATGCTTCAAAGAGTTTCCATTTAATGGATTGTAAGATGTCCTTTTCTTTGCTGATTGAACCTTGAAAGTATTATCTAAATATAAAATTTATAAGTAGAAACTATAAACATCAAAGTTGCACTCGGAAGTATTATCGACTTATAAGTAGAAAACACCAAAGTTGAATCAAATGACATTCTATGTTATGTGATATTCTAGCACCACACGATTTAAAAATATTGGTTTACTAGTTAGTGTATTTGGGAGAAGGTATGTGTAAAACTTACTTGGGAAGAAGGTATGTGTAAAAAGGTATTGGTGAAACTCTCTTGACATAGGAACAATTTTAAAATATCGTTTGGATCTAACTTGTCATTCAATTTTCTCAAATCGATTTTGATATGGAGAGATATTTGAGACGAGGGTGAGGGTGAGGGTACCATATCATGGAAAACATGACATATGCTTTCATATTTGTATGGTTTTATGGTTTAATTGAGTATTACATTCATACTTTTTTATATTTTTATGGTTTAATTGAATATGATTGTAACATTGTTTAGGGTATTTGTTACAAGGAAAATCATTCTATGGTATGGGGTAAACCACAACAGATGGAATGATTGCAGAAATCAACCTTAATACCAAGTATGCTATATAAATGAAAATGCTAACCAGACAAGATCAAGAGCCTACTTCGTCTGGACGTTCGATGAAGACCACTGTTGAGCACACAACTCAAAGATTTATACCTACAACTTGTCCTCAACAACCAAGATACAGAAGCATATGGTGATAATATATAATGTTAGTATATACAATAGCATAATCCATTAACATTTATAATAAATACGCCCATGGAATAATAATTCAAAAATTTGCAAGATATCAATTGGATGAGAAAAGAGTATTACTATTTAAAAAATGATCAACAAAAGTGTAGAAGTGACAAACTTCCATGTCGGCACATATCGGAACCGAGAAACTAAGTCCCTTCCAGCTGGGCCTCCACCACTTCAATCCTCTACCAAATACAAGCTCATATAAATGAGACACTGAGGTTCTCCATCTAATAAGGAAGAGCTTGTGTGCTGAACAATGTGTTCAAACTTTCAAGGATAAATGGATGCAGACTCAATGTGAAGTGAAAATTTCTCTAAAGTATCTTTGCTCTCAAAATTTGAATTCTCTCATATTCCACTATTTGGATATGGCTCAATTTATATCCTTCAAATGGAATTGAAGGGCCAAGTCAGAATTTTTCCAGTATATGGAAGGTCAAGGATCATGGATCTCGTGACGTGACATGGAAATCTGACACAATTTTTAATTTTGAGCACCAAACTCGATGTGCGTGGGTTGTAGTGGTGCAACCTGCATATACGCATGTTGTCTAACTGGTAGGGCGCGTATATGTGGAAACATATGATTTTTTGGCTCTGGGAAGTACAAAAGGGGACTTCAAGTCTACATAGGGAAATGGAAATCCCATCCAAGCAAGTTGCATGGGGTGAGGAAAAATTTTCTATAACAGATGCCCCGTAATGTGTGAGGTCAGAGGACTATCTGCAATGACTGGAATACATTATAGTTCCCAGAAGTGGAGTAATGGAGACTCAGCTGGAAGAGCTAGTTGCTTATGAGAATATTACAATTCATAATGACTTTGTACACATGGATGTCAATCTGAATTACACTGTATATCTATGTGGAAATATACCAAATAGTTGTTCATGGCCATGAATAGGAAATACCAAGTAGACACATGCCATAGTCTTTCATAGTCACAAACAAGTCCTAGTGGAAACCATTCTCAAAATCAATTTGAAGATATTTGTATACAATAGAGTACAATCTAATCTCCCATGATCACTGAAGTCATATATTTATTGGCCCAATGAACGATAGAAGCAGCTCAGGAAAGCTGCTAATTGTTGGAAGATTGGTTGTTGTCATTGATGTCAACCCTAGTCATGGGTTTTGGACCGCAAGATTGATGAAGGTATTTGGACATGAAGGAAAATGCACATACAGATACAACACCCATGGATGGATAGTATACATCATGCTGTTTCTGTTGGTATGTGGCACGTCATGTGGATCCTCATGGTTGAGGAGAAATGAATTTTTGAAGATGACAAAGTGAATTGAAGAAGGAAGTACATGTAGGCCCTAAAGATAATTAAAGAAAAGAAGTACAAAATAAGAAAGTGTCAGGTCGGCCCTAATGTTAAAATGAAGTGACATAAATGGTATAAATAAACATCATTATACATTCATTTTGATACAAGTCGAATTTAAGAGGAAATGAGAAGTAAAAGAAGGTCGGATTTCAAGGGAGGATGAAGTCTTTTGGTGATGTGTTCTAAGGTATGTTATTTTTCAGGTCATCTTACCATTTTTGCTATAAATTTTTTTCTAGAACGATTCAGATAGTGAAATCGCTATGGTATTGAGAAGACATATCAAGGTACCTCTAGTAAAACGTTCAACTCTTGATTCACTATAATTATGGAGATACACTCTGTGGAAGATAGGGTTTGTGACCAATCCTGAAGCTAGTCAATAAACAAGTGTTCCTGGTAAAAAAATCATAACTTCTTCATAAAGAATCCAAATGAATTGGGACCACTTCCATTGTAAAGAGTACAGACTTTAGTTTCTTGTGTATGATTTTCAGAATCAGATGTTAAATATTGAGTGCGGGGCATCCTGTACAAGTTGGGTCTTTTGAATAGACTAGAATTGAATAAAGTCTACCATTCTTTCTATAACCTCTTTTTGGGGAGGATTTAAGGAGTGAAAATCGGAGGAGTTTCAGAGAATACATTGAGTAATATTATCTACAGGATCAAAGTACTTCAAGAATTAAAGAATTGCAGAAATTGAAGAAGTCTCAGGAAGCATTATAAGGTTCTATGTGATGATTGGTTGATGGTGATGATTTAATGTAAAGTTTTATTATCTCTCATATATTCTTGGGTGGAAGGAAGGGGAAAGGATGGAGAG
>JASDQU010319128.1:10151-21908 GCA_032191745.1 Picea mariana
AGCAGATTTAACCATTTGTCTAGGGCTTCTGCATCTATTTGTCCTTCAAATACAGGAATATCAAAATTAACTTGTACCTTGAAAGTCAAGGTGACTCCAAATTGGCCACTTGATGAAGAAGCACCTGTTGCTATCAACAAGCATTGAAGGATGTGGGAAAAATTCTCTATCATTTCATCCCTTTGTCGCGTGATAGCTTGCTCAAGCAACAGACTAATAGAATCATATGCTCCGTCGTTTTTCTTTTCTTCCGCCATTGAGGGTTTCTTGGGTGTGAAAGAGAGATTGTCCTCGAGAGAGACAAGCTTGAGACCCAACTTTCTATACTCAGACCTCGTCGGGGACGTGCACTGAAAAAAATGACCAAGAACAACCTGCTTTGATACCACTGATCCAGATTATTTTCGGCACGAAATGAGATCAGAGATATAATAAATAAATGCACAGAGATATCACAGATATTCAATAATATAATAGAAATATATCAGAGATGCAACCATAAACACAGATATACAGTAATACACGATTTCTATTAATGAAATAAATGTACAGAGACTATAAAATACAGAGTGAAAGACTCGATAGAATGGTGGCAGCTTATCTCTGAGAAGAGATGTGACGGCTACTCGCATTCGCAAGAAGATGATTAGAATGAGGCTCTGAAGGCATTTTTACAATAAACAGGAATGCCAAAATTCCTAGACATCCAAAAACCTAACCCTAGGAGATGAAGCGCCAAAAGTCATGTGGGCCCCGTTTGGGTAAGTTAGTACATCAACTTCCCAGGGTTGTAACTTTTGCATACGATCTCTGTTTTAGGCGTATGATAGCTCATTGGAAAGGTATCGTAGAGGAGATTCATTTTGGGGGATCAATTATGCCTTCAAATATCACTGAGAACCTTGATATCAAAAAACCTTCATTTGAGCCCTCAAAATGGCCCTAGAAGTTAAAAACTGCTAAAAATAGTAAATTGCCAAATTTGCCAGAAAACTGTTTTGAGCCAGTCAGAAAAGGTGGGTGGCCATCGATATCCACCTGGATCAAAGGGTGATTTATCCACCCTCTGATACTCTGATATTTTATTTAAATTTGTGTAGGGACAGGTTATACCAGGGGATGTTGAGGTTCTGATGCGCTCTACAATGAGCACATGTCCCCATGTAGGAACCAAGTGTTACCCCCCAATGCCTGGGGGTAACTAAGGATATGATGTCTCAAGGCCTGTAGGTAGAAGACATGGAGTATCGAGAGTCATATTGACCAAAAGATCCCACATGCAGAAGATAGATCCTCTCCTTTACATGATTACATCACCACTCGTCTCCGATAGCAGAGCAACGTCCACTATGCCGGTTTGCTCCCCAGAAGACAACAAGTATTTCTTCATGAGGTAAGAATTCCAGTTTGATGGTAAGTGTCACTTTGATATTTGAGGCATTTGAGTATGTTGCAAGGAGTCCTTTCTTGATTATGTAACGTTTTCTTGGAAATCATATCTTTTTCCTAATTTCATATTGGTGGTTGTCATGGTATCCTAGTAAGTATATCACCCTCGGGAAAATGGTTTCTATTGGCATTTTTTTCTTGAAGGTTCATCGCACCATTCCCATTCATACTTAACACTTTCCACATTTCTTCCCCCTCTATTTCCTCATTTTTTTGGTTTTTGGGTTAATTGAACCCAAGAAGGGTTTGTACCTCATTTCATGGGAAGAAGGGGCTAAAGGCCCAGAGGTGTTGCAACTAGTACTATACAAATAAAATCCATAATCCATCCTTCTAGATGCTCTCCCTAACGTCTTGAGATCCATGAAACAGTTCTCTATCAAAATATAATAGACTTTTGAAAGAAAATAAGTAAAATGTCCCACTTGATTGGGGAGTGCATTGCGGTGTTCTTTAATTTCCAAGTTCACATGGCACTCAATGTCTTATAACTTCAAGTGGCATTGTGATTCTCTTTTATTTCCATTGCACATAACAATCAATGTTCTGATTTAAAAAAGAGAAAAAGGAAAATAAAGGGCTTGTAAAAATGTTGCATTACAAAAGAAGGGATGCATCGCACCCTCAACAAAGGAATCCATAAATGAGACAATATAAACTCTTGATATGTCAAGAACCCCATGCCCAAGAGTCTTTCCCCAATCCACCTCATGCTCATTACATGATCTAGATAGGGTCTTCTTGGGAAACATCCCTTGACTTGAGGATTTTCGTACCCAATAGGGCACCACGACACCCCTCCCATACCTAAATTTGGCAAAGTTTATAAGGTCTTTGAGCATTTATTTAATTTGAAAAGGGGGGATTTAATACACTTGTTTGGGTGGATCTTTTATTAAAATTGGCTTACTTGGCATGATTCATATGACTTGTGGACTCTTGGAGGGTGTACTTGTTTATCTTTGCAAGACCTTTCTCGATGAAATCTATTCATGAAGGAAATGTGCTACTTGGACCTTCATAGGGGCTTGGAATCCCACAGGGTGGATTCTACACCCCACACGTGGGAGACCATTGATGATGAGCATTGCACCTTGAGGATGGAGGAATTTTCCCCTGGAAGCCTAGGATGTCACACTCTAGCCATTGACGTCACCTTGTAGGCTAGGGTTTGATGGGTTGTATGGTTTCAATGATGGTTTGAATTAAGGAGACTCATGTCATGGCATGTTTTTACACGGGATCATGACACATGGCCTTTGGAGGCCCAATGTTCCACTCATTGAGAATGGATGTCACATTCTCTAGCCCTATGTCTCCCTTATAGGGGCATGATGTCATCCTCCAAGAGTTTTATTTCATGTATTTTTTATTTTTGGCATAATACAAAGACAAATAGAGGGGGTCGAACCTCTTCTAATTTGATGTTGACAAATTTATGTGGACAAATTGGTTAAGGAGGACTCATATAAATATAGGACCTTCTAAATTCATTTTATCATGATTCATCACTCACCATTTGTGAGAACAAGTCTGAAATTTTCACCCTCTTTAGATATTTATCTCTTCTACTTAGTGTGCTATCTTTGGAAGGTCATGTTATGGATGTTCTTTGCTGATTTTTGGATGGAGTTTATGCAATTATGGTTTTATCTCTGTTGGAGCAGGAATTTTTGGGAGTTAAGAAGAGAATGGACCAAAGGAAGTAGTGTGCGCTAGAAAAGTAGAAAGATAAAGCACGAAAAATGACAATGGAAGCAGCGTGCCGAGAAAGAAGGAAGTCAAAGAAAGGATGAAGACCATACGCATGGAAGGAAGTTGGAATGTGGGCAAGTAGAGTCCACTTAGGGTTAGGGTTTTTGTCAATGAAAGGTTTTTAACCCAATTTTGTAGTAGAAATAGAAGATGTATGAGGCATATTGAGGTATCATCATCATCATCATGATTATCTTTAGTGTCAATTTTGAGAGAGAGAACTTACTTTTGGAGAGTCTTTTTTGAGTCTAAGGTTTTGTATTGTTGAGAGCTGCGGAGCTCAGATAGAATCAATGTTGAGATATAACCGGGGCTCAGGTAGCATGTTGTCGAGCTTGGTGCGACTTTGGTCATCCCCACATGTACTATTCTTAAACCTTATGATGTAATGTGTGCAATGCTATTTTGATGGAGAATAAGAAATAAGAAGAATATATTTGTGGATGTAGCCCAGGAGGGGGTGAACCACGGTAAAATGGTGTATTTATGTGTGATGTATTCTTTTTATATGCTTTATGATGAATGAATGGTTGGATAAATGCATATGCTAGGGTTTATTTACAGTGTGCACTAGTATGATGAATGTTTTTGAATGGATAAATTGATAGATCTAATGAATTTTATGGTAGAATGCATGATAAAGTAGAACAAGAGTAAAGAGAACATCCCCAATCCCTTCCACGACTACAAACATTTGCATCCTACATTCACCCATAAACCATCTCGGGTGAGACTGTGATGTGCACTTTGTGCATGGTGTAGCCTTCTGGTTTACCGGAAGAGACGATGGTGAAAAGGGTTTTTTTGGAGAACTAAGGTAGAACCTCGGTCAACCCATGCATCCAAAAAACGGTTGTGTTTCTGCCTGGAAATCAGAAGGACAACATGGAAGGGGTTTGGTGAAGAAAGTGCAGTTGTAAAAAGGGATGTTCAAGCTATGGAATCCTACAAAGAAAGAGATTGAAATATGGTTGGAGACAAAGCATCTAGAGTTCACACAGAAAGATAATAAGGGTTCCAGGTACACACCACGCTAATATCTGCACAAGTATGTGTTTACCGATTTTCATGAAGCATATTTATGTTATTTTCCAGAGTTATTACATGAGTGGATATTGAGGTTGAAAGAAACCCATCCGACTAATCAGATCAGGCCAATAGAGTGGACTTTTGAAAATATTGCGCGATTGGAAAGGGTTATTAAAAAATTCATGCACACAATAGATTTCTGGTTATAAAGTATCACTGTGGGGTTTGTCACTAAGTTTGCAGTAGATACAACGAAGTCATATACTGCTGCAAAGAAATATTTATTGAGGGGACCCATAGGGACATACATTAGGTCTCTTTAGACGTTGATGAAGATATTATTACATGATAAAGGCGTGATGACCATGGAATTAGAAAACTAGATCACTCTGCGCACATGGGAGAGTTGCGGGAAGCACTAAGGAAGATATGAGAAATGGAGAAGGCTATGGAGAGTAGCCAAAAGAAGGATGCAATGAACCCCATCATGATGGATGATGAATAGGCTAGGGAAATCATAAGGAAAGTAGGTGTGACGCACATCAGATGACCCTATCGGTATAGGATGAATAACAAGAAGAGGGCAGTAGTCGAGCAAGAGGGCTTGGAGAACGATGAGGAAGAGGTAGAGGATCTACGTGCCATGAGGTAGATTCAGGATATCTTGCATGCCACATATGAGAGGAAAACCAGAGGTCATGGGTCCGATGCAGAATAAAGCTCTCCAATATAGATCTGAATTAGTGTGGAACCCACAACCGTATGTGCGAGCACGACATCTAAAGAAGAAAAACCAGTTAACTAACAAGTGATTAGTGGTAGAAGAATATTTATAGGATGTGGGTCCAGTAGCAGAAGTGAAAGTTAAACAAGTAGCAGTCAAGTATCTACACCACGTGGAGGTGGTATTTCAACAAATTTCACCATGGAAGGACAAGATCCAACTATTAGGTTACCAGAGTTCCGAGGGTATGATCCAGATGATCTAGAAAAGCATTTGTTCATCCGTGAGAAGAAGTGGGAAGCAAAGAATATTACAGATGAAGATACAAAGGTTGCATAGTTGGAAATCACATTCAAAGACCACACATTAGACTGGTACATGGGTGTTGAAAAAAATAATTCACTGGGAATGCCTACAACTGTAGTAGAGGTGAAGAGGCAGTTAATAAATGAATTTTAGAAACCAAGCTCAGAAGACCAGTTTATGAATGAAATGATAGAGATTAAGCAGAAACCAGGAGAATCAATCTGGGAAGTAGACCAGAAGTTCAAGAGGCTAAAAGGTAAGTTAAAGTACACTATTACTGATACACATCATAGACATGTTTTTGTTAATTCTCTATTGCCACACTTGAAGTATCCTTTGAGACAACAGAAATTCCAAATCCAGGATGAGGCTATGCAAGCAACATTGCAGTTAGAAGAAAATCAATACAAGCATACAGATCCAACTACAGAAGAATTGAAACAAGATAAGAATAAATTAACATTCTAGTTAAATCAGAACAAAGGAAAGGATAAAAGAGAAGATGTATGGTGTACAATGTGCAGGACAAAAGGCCATCACAAGAATGAGTATCCATTATTTGCACAGTATATTGGAGTGGGTATGCCAAACCATTTAGCTTTAGGAAGACCATGGTGTGAGATTTTCAAAACACATGGGCATGATCCCTATCATTGCCTCCTAATGCAGAAGTAGAAGACAATACCAAAGAGAAAACTTTGTAACTTTTGTAAGACAGTTGGATACGAAGACAAGGAATGTAGAACATTGGAGATGATGAAAGAAAGGATTGCATATACATACATGGTGTAGGTTGAACATGTAACAGGAAAATCTGCGCAACATCCACAATATAATCCTGTGCAATAGTTTCAAGCACAAAAGAAGTACAATAATGCGCAACAATTTGGACCACAACCACAACAGTGTGCAACACCACCACAATATAATAATGCACAGCTGCAGTATAATCAGGGACCTCAGTATAATACATCACGTAGAGATAATTAGGGAAACAGAGGAGGCTTCATAGGAGGAGTATGCGGAGGAAGAGGCTTTGGAGGAGGTCGAGGAACAATAGTTTGTCACATTTGTCATAAACTAGGGCACTATGCAAGAGACTTCCCACGACCACTTGTGGCATGTATGTATTGTCGCACAATAGACCATGAAACAAAAGATTGTCCGACACTTTTGATAAAGATACAAGACAAGAGAAACCAGACCAATCAGAACGTGCAATGGATCAGGGTGGAAAATAGAGAAGAGGACAGGAAGAAGATTAACATAGTTACTAGAGGTGGAGCTAAGACAGGAGAAGATGTAGCCAAGAAGGATCGGGACTAGTACTAGTGGGTTAGGAAGAATACAACACCCGAATAGAAGTTTGATGCGGGAAAAGAGAAAGACATATTTAAAGAATCTAGGTAGGAGATTCCAAAAGAAAATATTGCATCTACTTTAGGAACAAAACTAGAAGATGAGATACCAGTGTATGACATGCCTTCATTATTTGATCAAACCAATCAACAGAAGTCTACAGAACAAGTAAGTAACTTAAGAAACTTTTTGGGGTCATGTGTAAAATTGTTGAATGATAAAAATTCCTTACAAGTACTGCCAAATTTGTTAGAAAAGTGTAATTTTGGGGAAAAAGGGGTAAAACGAGTAAATTAGGTCCATAAGAAGAGAAGAAAAAGTAGGGAATTCAGATTGAATGCCAACATAGGAGATTTTAACATGGGGGATATCATACTAGACTTAAGGTCTAAAGTCAATGTTCTGCCAAAGAAGAATTGGGAAGCTATGGGAGAACCTCAACTGGGGTATTCACCTATGCAGTTGAAGTTGGAAAATAAGCAAAGAGTGGTGCCAATTTGTAGGTTGAAGGGGATTCCAGTAGATTTAGATGGTGTGTGCACCATGACAGACTTTGAGGTCATTGACATAGTAGATAATACTTCACCATATACAACATTGTTGAGTTTGGATTGGGCTTTTGTTAACTAGAGTATTATCAACTTGAAGACAAGGAAGATGATATCTAAATCAGGGGAATACGGATTTATTGTGTCATTAGATCCCTCAGAAGGAGGAAGATATGGGAACCTGTGACAAACAATATTCTTACAGACGATGTAAATCAGTTATACATAAAAACCACGTGCGAAGAAGATTAGATCAACCCAACTACAAATGGCATGCTCAATTGGAGGATTATTATTTCTTGTGCTTCAAACTTTGACACAAGACTGGAAAACTGGTAGCAACAACTATATGAATTATCTATCAGGAGATGTGCTAGAATGACGCGCGCGTTGAGATGGGTTGGTACAAAGGTAAGAGAAACTCCTACTTTTTATGGTTTGAATGACTTAGAAGAATTTTTAATGAATTTTTAGGTAGAGGTTATGGAAAATTAGACATTACCATCATCAGATATTTCTTTAAAATATACACTTGCAATATGGTGCAGTACACACAAGGCAACGATCAACAATTGGTTTTAGTGAAAAAGGTTACTACGCACCAGATTCAACATAGAGAAGGAGCATAGATATGAGGAGAAATATGAGGGATTTGGACAACCTCAAGAACATGTAGATAAGTGCATAGTTTAATGGATATTATTACCACCAGAATAATGGCCACACCATTTTATTCACATACTAGAAGGCCTTCCGAAGAACTGGTACACAGAACATGAACAACACAAAGAAATTGTTAACTGGGAAGAGATACAACATAATTTCATAGTTACATTTTCCTTTGACCATGATAATCCAAAGATCAATACAACACTGAAAGTGGTAAGAGACAAGATATTTAAAGAACCAGAATTTGAAATAATCTCAGCATATTAGAAGCAGGCTAGACAGACAGTTAAACAATTGCTACATTGTTATCACATCACAGAAGAAGAAGATCCAATAGAATATAATCCTCGCAATATATAGATCCCCTAAGTGGAAGGTGAAAGGGAATTAGAAGGTCCCAAACTAGATTCAAAATATTATGCTACACCATTAAAGATCAAGAAGGTTAACATTGGAACTGCAGAAAACCCAAAAATGGCAAGTATTGGAGATTATTGGGATAATCAGACAGTAGAAAGGATCATAGAATCACTTCATGAGTACAATGAATTATTCCCAGTGACATTCTCAGAGATGAAGGGGTTAGCAGGAGAGCTTGGAGAGATGAAGATACATTTGAAGCTAGAATCCAGACCTATCCGACAGAGACCTTACAAATTGAATCCAATATACAAAGAGAAAGTGAAGGAAGAAATTGACAAGATGCTAGAAGTTGGTGTCATAGAAACTGTAGAAGAGTCAGAATGGATAAGTCCTATGGTAGTGAAGGAAAAGAAGAAAGGAGGGATAAGGATTTGTGTAGATTTGAGAAAATTGAATGATGCTTGCCTACATGATCCTTTTCCTACCCCATTTACAGATGAAGTTTTGGAGAATATAAGAGGTCAAGAAGATTGTTCATTCACAAATGGGTTTTTAGGATATTATCATATCAGGATCGCACTAGAAGACAGACACAAGACTACATTTTCTATAGAGTGGGGATCATTTCCATATACAGTTATTCCATTTGGATTGAAGAATGCACCAACAATTTTTTCAAGGGTAGTAGTAGCATCTTTTAAGGACTTCATTCATATTTTTTTGGAGATTTACTTAGATGATAGGACAATGTTCAGTCTATTGAAGGATCATGTTGAAGTATTAAGGCTGATGTTAGACAGATGCATACACTATCAAATATCACTAAATGTTAAGAAATGTGTTTTCAGTGCACCCTTTGGTATTTTGTTAGGGCATGTGGTGTGTAAACAAGGTCTGTTGGTTGATCCTGCTAAAATTATTGTCATGGTTAACTTACCACCACCAAAGTCAGTGTGCCAGTTGAAGAGTACATTGGGCCATATAGGATATTATAGTTAGTTCATAAGAGGATATGCATAGATTACTGCGACAATGGAGAAGTTGTTGAAGAAAGACACTAAGTATCAGTGGAATGATGAATGCCAATAAAGTTTGGATATTTTGAAGGAGAAGATGGTTATTGCGCCGATTTTAATGTTCCCAGAATATGAAAATGAATTTCATGTGCATGTGGATTCATCTGCAATAGCATTAGGATCAGTATTAACCCAACCAAGAGAAGGTGATATACATCACCCTATTGTGTTTTCCAGTAGAAAGTTATCATATTCAGAACTGAACTATAACACTACAGAAAGGGAAGGATTATCTATGGTGTATGCTTTGTAGAAATACATACAATACTTGTTAGGGAAACATTTCAAGATGTTTAGAGATCATTCTACTCTAATATATTTAGTCAATAGGCCAATGTTGGGGGGAAGGATATGCGGATGGATACTTTTGTTCCAAGAATTTTATTTTGAAGTAGTGGTGAAGCTCGGAAGATTGAATGCAGGACCAAATCACTTATCTAGAATAACTAATGGAGAATAACCTAGTAACTTGGAAGACAACTTTCCATATGCACAATTGTTTTCAATACAGATAGCTGATGAGTATTTTGTTGACATTATTGATTTTCTCAGTACAAGCTTTGCACCAAGAGAATTTTCTACTGTGCAGAAGAACAATTTGGTGGTCAGAGTTGCAGATTATCAGTTGATTGCAAGTCATTTATACAAACTTGGACCAGATAAAATCTTAAGTAGATGTGTGATGGAGCATGAAAGCCCTATCATTTTAGCAGAGGGACATGAAGGGAATTCTAGAGGAAACTACATAGGAAAATCTACCGTGCAAAAGGTATTGCGCGTAGGATTATGGTGGCCAATAGTTCACAAGGATTCAAAGGACTATTGTCAAAAGTGTGATATCTGTCAGAGAGTTGGGAAACTATCTAGGAGGGATGAAATGCTATTGAGACCTCGAGTAACTTTACAAGTGTTTGGTAAATGGGCAGTAGATTTTGTAGGTCCAATTAATCCACCAACAAGAAGATCAGGAGCTAGATATATCATTACAAAGACAAAATACTTGACCAGATGGGCTGAGGCAACACCAGTAAAGGATTACATTGCAGGGCCTACAACACGATTTTTATTTGAAGATGTAGTGACAAGATTTGGATGTAAAATAATATTGATGAGCGATCAAGGGACTCACTTCATTAACAATACAAAGGCAATGCTTGAAGAATTTAAGATACATCACCAGAAGAGCACTCCTTATCACCCTCAAGAAAATGGAACAATGGAATCCTTCAACAAGATTTTGTAGAATGCCTTGACAAAGATTTGTAATGTGAACATAGATGATTGGGATTTGAAGGTACCAACATTACTTTGGGATTATAGATCTAGTTGCAAGAAGCTAACATGGCACACCCTTTAGATTGGTGTATGGATAGGAATGAATAGTTCCCTTAGATTATTTGATACCAAGTCTGCACATTTCAACAATTACAAATATGACAGAAAGGGGCACAACACAGAAAATATTGGCTCAACTGATGGAATTAGAAGATGAACAAATCATAGTAGGTTTCCATCAGGAGGTACAGAAAGCAAAAGATAAAGCATGGCATGCTATACATATCAAGAAGAATATTTTTAAGGAAGGAGATCTAGTTCTCCTCTATGAGAGTAAGTATTTGCAACACCCAAGGAAGCTTAGAATGCATTGGCTAAGGCCATATCAGATAAAGTATGTCACAGATGGAGGTGTTGTAAAACTACAAGAATTAGCAGGCAAGGAAGTTCAAGGACTGGTGAATGGTAGTTGAATGAAAATGTATAGGGACAGTTGACCGACTAACCCTCACACTACTACATATTGAAAAATTTGCGATGACCACTCATGATGAAAGTACTCTTTCCTCGCAACATTCAAGAGGCAATGTTCAATTATTCAATTTTTTTCTAAATCCACCTCGTATTCGTCGCTATCTCGTCGAATGTACTTTGTATAAATTAATATGGTCAATGTTAGTCGCAAGAGCGATGAATGACCATTATAGGTGAACCCCATATTCGTCGTTATCTCAACGAATGTACTTTGTCTAAATTAATATGGTCAACGTTCATTGTAAGAGAAATGAATGACAGTTATAAGTGAACGTTAATAGTGACCGTTAAATATGACAAATAAATAAGTTAAAAAAAAAGAAATATTTTAGGTCACAGTCGTCGCAATTGCAACGATTGTGACCTAAAATTGAACTATAAATATTTGACAATTTAAAGATGTTGCGACAATCTTGCTATAACAATGATGGTTCTGAAAGGGTATTTTTGTGCAGAAGTTGTGCGGAAGAATGTCGCAGAATATAGTTAGAGGTGGGGAAAAAAGTAAATAGGGTGAAAAGGGTGATGTTAGATGTTATTGCCCTTGTAAAAAATGTTGCCTCATATGTCCCGTAAGAATTTTAATAGAAACAACTACAAAACATTGTAGGAAATATGGGCACATTGATGGTAGATCGAATGAATATTGTCCCATGGTAATTAGCTATAT
>JASDQU010319129.1:2031-12797 GCA_032191745.1 Picea mariana
ATGTTTTAGATAATTTTTTAATTAGCGTTCGTTTTACAACTGTTCTTTACTCAAAGGGTGTATGAAAGTGAAACTAATGGAACAATGACTCAATTCCCAAAACATACATAAAAGATGATAAGCAATCATTTCTTTTCACTGAATTCCTATTTAAGGGAAAGAGAAAGAGTTGTTTTCACTATCAAACATTAATATGGAATGTCCTCGGTCAATTTGTTCTCAATCAAATCCAATGTAATGCTGAAACATTTTAGAAATGTTTTCTAATATGAAAACCAATCACTAAGATGTATCTTTGTTGTTTGTATGCAAATGATGATTAATTCAATGCAAAACTTCACTTTCCAACTAACAAGGAGATTCAGACAAGCATAAGCAGATTTCACACAAACAACACACCCTTTTTCTATGATTGAAACAAGAAGCAAAAAGAAAACAAAAGATAACAAAGAAAATCAAACAATTCACACAAAAGAGAGATGCTTAAGAAAAATGACCTCAAAGAACCAAATGAGATGATTCACAGATTTCTGATGTCCTTCACCATAGTTTTCACTCAGTCACATAAGAGAGGAAAATGACAAATTGCCTCCAAATTGTAAAGGACAAATTGCAAAGTAAGGATAAATGTCAAAAAATCCAAACAAAAGAGGATGAATCCTTAGAAAACAGGGTACTGAAGGCCAATACCAAGATGGCTGAATGTATGAGACCCTGAGAAAATGTACAAAGCAGAAATTGAACCCAAAAATTTGAAAAACTAGAAGATTTTCCACAAAAAATGGGAGCACGTTGGTGTAAGGGGCACCAGAGCATTATAATGCTCTGTGTAAGACCTTTAGGGAGCGTTGACACTCTGATAACAAGGCAGGGGAGCTCCCTACTTCAAAAATCTTAGGAAAAATTCTAGAAACTCAAAAATTCAAGAAAATTCAACCAATCAGGGTGATCATGATGACACAAAGAAGCAATCAAACCATTCTAAGAATACAAAAATCAATGGAGAATATCAAATGAGTTGGAAAATGGCCAAGACAAGATCTAGGAAAGGAAACACAAATCAAATTTCCTCCCCAGTGGAGTCGCCAATTTCTGTTGTAGGAAAATCTCCCTGCGGACAAGTAGACCTCCTCTTGAGAGCTAGACCCTTAAATCTAAGACAGAAGGTGCTTAACATGGACACTGACTTCCTTTTAGATCTAATCAAGCTGATGAATAAAAAAGAAAGAGGAAGGTGTGTACCTTATGAATGTCATTTGTCCCTGCAAGGTCTAGGATGAGCTTCGATCTTGAGCTCCTTGGTAGGTCCTGTAAGACAAACAAAAGTACAAAAAAACTTCCTACTCTACTAAGATTAGCTAAAACATAGATCCATCTACTGCAGACAAACTTATATAGAACAAGTACAAGTTTGAAATAAATAGGCCAAGCATTGATTGTATTAATGAGAACAATAGTGAAGAAAAATTACAACCATAGATGTGAGTGCAGCATCTTCATCAATCTCTCCTTGTCCAACCCTTGCTCAAAATCTCCATGATCAGAATGACAATACTTTCACTAATTATTCTCCTCCACTTCTCATGAGATCATAAGTTTGGCATCTCTAAACTCCTCTCTCCTCTCCTCCTCCATGGAAATCCCTCATTATATAATATTTGGAGACTTAACCACCATGGAGAGGATCTCTCATCAAATCCACTAAGAAATGGATCTCTAAGATATTTAGGGAGAAAATATCTCTTAAGGATTTTAGGGAGGAAATATCTCTCAAGGATTTTAAGAAGGAAATATTTCAACCATCCATGAGATCCTCCACCTTCCCTAAAAAAATAGGAAACCAAATGTGAGGTGGATTCTCACACTTAATTACTTTTTTTTTCATGAATATTAATAATAATTCATGTGCACTTGATTCTCACTCTTAATCAATTTCTTTTCCATGAATATTAATAATAATTCATGTGTACTTGGTATTTTTGCCTTCACTTAATATATCCCTCCTCCACATTCACTAGGGATTGTGACATAGGTTATTCCATGGTGTCAAGGTGTATGAGACACTTATATGACACTTTACGACACTTAGGGCGACATACCTAGGTGTGCAAATTTCATGTGTAACACTTATGCTTGTGCAAGAGGGAGTGCTAGTAAGTGAAATCTTTCCTCCATGGTGGAATGATGTTGTTCGAGATGCACTTGTTCTTTTGCAAGAGGGGAAACTAGCACGCACTAGCTTACCTTGACGGTGGAATGATATTGTTTGAGATGTGCTTGCTCTTGTGCTAGAGGGAAGGCTAACATGTGTAAGTTTTCATTCATGCTAGAATGGTGTTGTTTGAGATGTGCTTGTGTTTGTGCAAGAGGGAAAGCTAGCACGCTCTAGCTTTCCCCCACAGTGGAATGATGTTGTTCAAGTTGTGCTTGTGCTTCTGCATGATGAAAAGCTAGCATATGTTAGTTTTACCCCACAGAGGAATGATGTTGTTCGAGATGCACTTTTTCTTGTGCAAGAGAGAAAGATAGCATGCACTAGCTTTAGCCCATAGTTGAATGGTGTTGTTCAAGATGAGTATATACTTGTGTAAGAGGGAAATCTAGCACACACTAGCTTTCCCCCATGGTGGGATGATGTTCGAGATGAATTTTTGCTTGGAGTGCTAGCTTTCCCCCACGATGGAATGTTGTTGTTCGATATGTGCTTATGTTTGTACTTATACAAGAGGGAAAGCTAACATGCACTATATGTTTCCCATGATGGAATGATGTTGTTCGAAATGCACATGCGCTTGTGCAAGAGGGAAAGCTAACACGTGCTAGATTTCCCCCATGGTGGAATAATGTTGTTCAAGATGCATTTGGGCTTGTGCAAGAGGAAAAGCTAGCATGCATTGGCTTTCCCACGGTAGAATGATGTTGTTCAAGATGCATTTGTGCTTGTGCAAAAGGAAAAATTAGCAACTCCTAGCATTCCCCCACGATGTAATGATGTTGTTTGAGATGTGCTTGTGCTTGTGCAAGAGGGAAAGCTAGCATGCTTTAGCCTTCCCTGATGGTGGAATAATGTTGTTTGAGATGCGCTTGTGCTTTTGCAAGGGGGAAAGCTAGCATGCACTAGCTTTCCCCCACAATGGAATGATGTTGTTCAAGATGCACTTGTTCTTTTCTAAGAGGGAAAGTTACCATGCGTTAGCTTTCCCCCACAATGGAATGATGTTGTTCGAGTTTCATTTATACTTGTGCAAGAGAGAAATACAACAGATGCTAGCTTTCCCCCACAGTGGAATGATGTTGTTCGAGATGCACTTGTTCTTTTGCAATAGGGAAAGCTAGCAGAAACTAGCTTTCCCCCACTGTGGAATGATGTTTTCGAGATGAGCTTGTGTGTGTGCAGGAGGGAATGCTAACACGCCCTAGATTTCTTTTATAGTGGAATGATGTTTGAGATGCATTTGTGCTTGTGCAAGAGGGAAATCTAGCACGTGCTATCTTTCCCCTGCATTGGCATGATGTTTTTCGAGATGCGCTTGTGCTTGTGCAAGAAGGAAAGCTAGCACATGCTAGCTTTCTCCCGCAGTGGAATGACGTTGTTCGATATGTGCTTGGTTTTTTGCAAGAGGGAAAGCTAGCATGCACTAGCTTTCCCCCATGGCAGAATGATGTTGCTTGAGATGCGCTTGTGCTTTTGCAATAGGGAAAGCTGACATGCACTAGATTCTCCCCATGGTGGAATGATGTTGTTCAATATGCACTTGTGCTTTTCTAAGAGGGAAATCTACCATGTGTCAAATTTCCCCCACAATGGAATGATGTTGTTTGAGTTTCATTTATACTTGTGCAAGATAGAAATCCAATAGACGCTAACTTTTCTCCACAGTGGAATGATGTTATTCGAGATGCACTTGTGTTTGTGCAATAGGGAAAGCTAGCAGAAACTAGCTTTCCCCCATGGTGGAATGATATTGTCCGAGATGCACTTGTTCTTGTTCAAGAGGGAATGCTAGCACACGCTAGATTTCCTTGACTGTGGAATGATGTTGTTCAAGATGAGCTTATGCTTGTGCAAGAGGGAATACTAGCATGTGAAAGCTTTCCTCCATGCTAAAATGATGTTGTTTGAGATGCGCTTGTTTGTACAAGAGGCAAAGATAGCACACACTAGCTTTCCCCCACAGTGGAATGATGTTGTTCAAGATGCGCTTGTGCTTCTTCAAGATGGAAAGCTATCCTACGCTAGTTTTACCCCACAGAGGAATGATGTTGTTCAAGATGTGCTTGTGCTTGTGCAAGAGAGAAAGCTAGCATGCACTAGCTTCCACCCACAGTGAAATGATGTTGTTCGATATGCGTATATTCTTGTGTAAGAGAGAAATCTAGCATGTGCTAGCTTACCCCCATGGTGGGATGATTTTTGAGATGTGTTGGTGCTTGTGCAAGAGGGAAAACTAGCACACGCTAGATTTCCCCTAGGTTGGAGTGATGTTGTTCAAGATGCATTTACGCTTGTGCTTATGAAAGAGGGAAAACTAGCTTGCATTATCGTTTTCCTCTGATGGAATCATGTTGTTCGAGATATGCTTGTGTTTGTGCAAGAGGGAAAGATAGCATGTGCTAGCTTTCCCCCACGGTGGGATGATGTTGTCTGAGATTGGCTCGTGTTTGCACATTAGGGAAAGCTAGCAGGTGTTAGCTTTCCCCTAGAGTGGGATGATGTTGTCCAAGTTGAGCCTGTGCTTGTGCAAGAGGGAAAGCTAGCATGCACTAGCTTCCCCCATGGTGGGATGATGTTGTCCGAGATGAGCTCGTGCTTGTGCAAGAGGTAAATCTAGCACGCGCTAGCTTTCTCCACTTGTGGGATGATGTTGCTCGAGATGCACTCCTGCATGTGCAAGAGGGAAATCTAGCACGTCTAATGGTGGGATGATGTTGTTCGAGATGTGCTCCTACTTGCACAAGAGGGAAAGCTAGAATGCACTAACTTTCCGCCATGGTGGAATGATATTGTTCGCGATGCGCTCCTACTTGTATAAGAGGGAAAGCTAGAATGTTATAGCTTTCCCCCACGGATGGATGATGTTGTTCGAGACACGCTCATACTTGTGAAAGAGGGAAATATAGAATGCACTAACTTTCCGACACGGTGGGATGATATTGTTCACAATGCGCTCCTGCTTGTGCAAGAGGAAAATCTAGCGTGTGCTAGCTTTCCCACACGGACAAATGATGTTGTTCAAGATGCGCTCCTTCTTGTGCAAGAGGGAAAGATAGCATGCACTAGCTTTCCCCCAAGGTGGGATGATGTTTTTCGAAATGTGATCCTACTTGTGCAAGAGAGAAAGATAGCACACACTAGCTTTCCCCCATGATGGGATGATGTTTGAGATGTGCTCCTACTTGTTCAAGATGGAAATCTAGCACGCACTAGATTTCCCTCATGGTTGGATGATGTTGTTTGAGATGCGCTTGTGCTTGTGCAAGAGGGAAAACTAGCGCATGCTAGCTTTCCCCCACGGTGGAGTGATGTTGTTCAAAATGCACTTGTGCTTGTGCAAGAGAGAAAGCTAGCATGCACTAGCTTTCCCTCACAATACAATGATGTTTGAGATGCATTTGTGCTTGTGCAAGAGGGAAAGCTAGCATGTGATAGCTTTTCCCCATGGTGGCATGATGTTTTTCGAGATGCACTTGTGCTTGTGCAAGAGGGAAAGCTAGCACATGCTAGCTTTCTCCCACGGTGGAATGATGTTGTTTAATATGTGCTTGTGTTTTTGCAAGAGGGAAATATAGCATGCAATAGCTTTCCCCCATGGAGGAATGATGTTGTTCGATATGCGCTTGTGCTTGTAAAATAGGGAAAGCTAACACGAACTAGCTTCCCCCCATGGTGGAATGATGTTATTCAAGATGCGCTTGTGCAAGAGGGAAAGCTAGCATGCGCTAGCTTTCCCCCACATTGCATGATGTTTGGTATGAGCTTGTGCTTGTACAAGAGGGAAAGCTAGCACATGCTATCTTTCCCCCACGGTTGAATGATGTTTGGGGTGTGGCTATGCTTGTGCAAGAGAGAAAGCTAGCATGCACTAGTTATTTTCCATGGTGGAATGATGTTGTTTGAGATGCGCTTATGCGTGTGCAAGATGGAGTGCTAGTAGGCACAAGCTTTCCTTCATGGTGGAATGATGTTGTTCAAGATGCACTTGTGCTTGTGCAAGAGGGGAAACTAGCACGCACTAGATTTCCTTGACGGTGGAATGATATTGTTTGAGATGTGCTTGTTCTTGTGCTAGAGGGAAGGCTAACATGTGCAAGTTTTCATTCATGCTATAATGGTGTTGTTTGAGATGTGCTTGTTTGTGCAAGAGGGAAAGCTAGCATGCTCTAGCTTTCCCCCATAGTGGAATGATGTTTTTCAAGTTGTGCTTGTGCTTCTGCATGATGGAAAGCTAACACATGCTAGTTTTACCCCACAGAGGAATGATGTTGTTTGAGATTCACTTTTGCTTGTGCAAGAGAGAAAGATAGCATGCACTAGTTTTACCCCATAGTGGAATGACATTGTTCAAGATGAGTATATGCTTATGCAAGAGGGAAATTTAGCACACACTAGCTTTTCCCCATGGTGGGATGATGTTCGAGATGCATTTTTGGTTGGCATGCTAGCTTTCCCCCACGATGGAACGATGTTGTTCAATATGTGCTTGCATTTGTACTTATACAAGAGGGAAAGCTAACATGTGCTAGATTTTTCCCATGATGGAATGATCTTGTTCGAAACACGCACATGCTTGTGCAAGAGGGAAAGCTAACACATGCTAGATTCCCCTCATGGTGCAATAATGTTGTTTGAGATGCATTTGTGCTTGTGCAAGAGGAAAAGCTAGCATGCATTGGCTTTCCCCACAGTAGAATGATGTTGTTCAAGATCTATTTGTGCTTGTGCAAAAGGAAAAGTTAATAAGTGCTAGCATTCACCCATGGTGTAATGATGTTGTTCAATATGTGCTTGTGCTTGTGCAAGAGGGAAAGCTAGCATGATTTAGCCTTCCCCGATGGGGGAATAATGTTGTTCGAGATGCATTTGTACTTTTGCAAGGGGGAAATCTAGCACACGCTAGCTTTCCCCCACAATGGAATGATGTTGTTCAAGATGCACTTGTTCTTTTCTAAGAGGGAAAGCTACCACGCATCATCTTTCCCCCACAATGGAATGATGTTGTTCGAGTTCCATTTATACTTGTGCAAGAGAGAAATCCAGCAGACGCTAGCTTTCCCCCATGGTGGAATGATGTTGTTCAAGATGCACTTGTGCTTTTGCAATAGGGAAAGCTAGCAGAAACTAGCTTTCCCCACAGTAGAATGATGTTGTTCGAGATGAGCTTGTGCATGTGCAGGAGGGAATTCTAACACGCCTTATATTTCCTTCACAATGCAATGATGTTGTCTGAAATGTCCTTGTGCTTGTGCAATAAGGAAAGATAGCATGTGCTAGTTTTCCTTCATAGTGGAATGATTTTGTCTAAAATAAATTTTTGCTTGTGTAAGAAGGAAAGATAACATGCGCTAGCATTTCTACACAGTGGAATGATGTTGATCAAAATGCACTTTTTCTTGTGCAATAAGGAAAGCTAGTATGCACTGGTGTTCCTCCATAGTGGAATGATGTTCGAAATGTGCTTCTGCTTGTGCAAGAAGGAAAGCTAGCATGCACCAACGTTCCTCCATAGTGGAGTGATGATGTTCAAAATGCACTTTTTGTTGTGCAAGAAGGAAAATTAACATGCGTTAGCTTTGCTCCATAGTGGAATGATTTTTTTAGAAATGCATTTGTTTTGTTTAAGAAGGAAAACTATCACGCGCTAGCTTTCCTCCATAGTGAAATGTTGTTGATCGAAATGTGCTTTTTCTTGTACAAGAAAGAAACCTAGCACGCATTAGCTTTCCTCCATAGTGGAATGTTGTTGTTCAAATTACATTTGTGCTTGTGCAATAAGGAAACCTAGCACCAATAGCGTTCCTCCATAGTGGATTGTTGTTTGAAATGTGCTTGTGTTTGTGCAAGAAGGAAAACTAGCACTCTAGCTCTCTTCCACAATGGAATGTTGTTGTTCGAAATGTGTTTGTGCTTGTGCAAGAAGGAAAACTAGCATGAACTAGCTTTCCTCCACAATGTAATGTTGTTTTTTGAAATACACATGTGCATGTGCAAGAAGAAAAGTTAGCACGCGCTAGATTTCCTCCACCATGGAGTGATGTTTCTTGAAATTCACTTGTATTTCCTCCACCGTGGAGTGTTGTTGTTCAAAATTTAGCACACGCTAGATTTCCTATAGTGTAATTATGTTGTTTGATATGTGATTGTGCTTTTGCAAGAGGGAAATCTAGCACGTGCTATCTTTCCCCGATGTTGGAGTGATGTTGTTTGAGATTCGTTGGTGCTTTTGCAAGAGGGAAATCTAGTGCTAGCCTTCCCCCACAGTGGAATGATGTTGTTCAAGATGAACTTTTGCTTATGAAGAAGGGAAAAAGATAACACATGCTAGCTTTCCCCCACAGTTGAATAGTATTGTTCGAAAAATGCTTGTTCTTGTGCAAGATGTAAAGTTAGCACACGCTAGCTTTCCTCCATGGTGGAATGGTTGGATTTGAACCGAGGTGGAGAGGATTACAATTATTCTTTCAATGATTCAAGCTATACCCAATCGGTCAGTCCAAACCAAGCTACTTCTAAAAATTTTCCATTTATTGCCACAATCTATTCTACAAATATGTTGTTGAAAAAACTTTTGTCCAATATCTTCTATCATGTTGAAAAAACTAGTATGCATCTAAATCCACCATTGTTTTGTTCTTCCTCCCATAACACCATTTTGCTAAGAGGAATATGGAGTTGTAAATTGTCTCATTATGCTATCTTTATTGCAAAAGAACTTGAGGGCTCCAGCTACTTTTCATCCATTGCTTGAAATTGTGGAAAAACACTCAATGCGCCAACCATTTTAGACTAACAATGATCCGGATTATTTTCGGCACGAAATGAGAGCGGAGATATAATAAAGAAATGCATAGAGATATTGCAGATATTCAATATTATAACAAAAATGTATCAAAGATGCAACCATAAACATAGATATGCAGTAATACACAATTTCTATTAATCAGAGAAATGTATAGAGACTGTAAAAATATAGAGTGAAAGACTCGCTAGAATGGTGGCATCTTATCTCTGAGAAGAGATGTGACAGCTACTCGCATTCGCAAGAAGATGATTACAATGAGGCTCTGAAGGCCCTTTTACAATAAATGGGAATGCCAAAATTCCTAGACATCCAAAAACCTAACCCTAGGAGATGAAGTGCCAAAAGTCATGTGGGCCCCGTTTGGGTAAGTGAGTACATCAACTTCCCGGGGTCGTAACTTTTGCATACGATCTTCGTTTTAGGCGTGTGATAGCTCATTGGAAAGGTATTGTCGAGGAGATTCATTTTGGGGGCTCAATATTCCTTTGGCTATCATTGAGAGCCTAAATCTTGAAAAACCTTCATTTGGACCCTCAAAATGGCCCCAGAAGTTAAAACCTACTAAAAATAGTAAATTGCCAAAATGGCTAGAAAACTGTTTTGAGCCATTTGAAAAAGGTGGGTGGCCAGCGATATCCACCTGGATCAATCCTCCCTCCTTAGGAAGAAATCGTCTCCATTGCGTTGAGTTCTCGGGGAAGAGGGAAAAGCATTTGTTGAATCTGCATCTTGGTGAGCTGTTTGTCTAGCTGGAGAAGTCACGTTGCTTAGTTTGTGGAAATCTATCATGAACCTGTGGCTAGAAGGTTTGGACCTTTTTAACCAGTCTGGCTATTTTATATGACTGTGTGCAGAAGGAATATTCATGCTTTGTTTCAACCTTGTTGACCTACTTCTGTTGGATATAAGGTGCTTTGGCCGAAGCTGTGGTGGCTGCAATATCCTTCTGTTCACCCTTTGAACAGATTGTGGAGAAGATGAATTTTGTAGTATAAGATACTACCTTGCGGCACTATTTAGGTGGGGCAGTAGTTGGAACTACCTCTGGTATCCTATAGAGATGACCCCCCAGAGTAATAATGACACTACGAGGTCAAGACTCATAGATAGCATGTCGTTTCCACATATATGGCTGGCCCAAGAGAACATCACAGATATCCAGTCGGGCAACATCACATAATACCTCATCCTTGAAGGGTTGGATGCCGTATGACAATCGACACTGCTGGCTGACATGAAGATCTCGTCCTTGGAAAAGCCACCCAATGCTGTATGGTTACAGGTGTGGTGTTTTCGACAATCCCAACTATTTGATGACCTCTGCTAAGATGAGGTTATTCTGGCTTCCACTATCAACAATAAAATGCAGCGGGGTCCTCTTCACCCACATCTGTGAATGAAAAAGGCGCTCCCCCTCTTCTGGATCTGTTGGTTCTTCTGGTTGAATTGCTGCGGTCACGACAATAGCAGTGGGGTTTGCGTCGATGATCTGTCTTTTACCAGTATTTTCAGAATTAGATTCTGAATCACGGTTCGGCTCCTTGTCTTTGATCTCAGCCACCAATGACTATTTTGAGTGGCATTCATCGGTGTTGTGCCAGGGGCTTTTGTGGAAATCGCACCATTTTCCGGTGTCCTTCTTTGTCTTCTCGTGACCCTTCTTTTCCTGTGGCTTGGACTGGTTTTCGGGAGACTGTTTGTTAGGGTTGTCTTTGTCATACTTTGGTTGTTGTGGATTTAAAGACC
>JASDQU010319130.1:0-13129 GCA_032191745.1 Picea mariana
TATATATATATATATATATATATATATATATATATATATATATATATATATATATATTTATATAATTGTAATAAATAGTGTTCCTCAAACATTTTTGGTTTGTTCAAATTCCAATATTCTGAACAAATTTGTTATAAAGTGATTTAAATTTGGATGATATAATTTTTTTTAAAATGAATTGAGACTTTTGAATAGTTAAAATTTAATTAAATATAATTATCTAGAAAAGGGATAATTTTAAGAATGAGAATTTATTTTAAAATATTTACATTTTTAAGTATTTTATATAATTTGTATAAAATTTTGGTTATTTTTAAGTTGAAATAATTTTATCCTATAAAATTTGGGGGGAAAATTAACAAATCTTTGTTAAAAAAAATTATAAAAAAAATTAACCATAAACAATATATAACCTCTAAATTTTTTTTAATTCTCTAAAAACTTTAAATTAAAAAAAAAAAAAAAATCTCTATTATTTAAGTTTCTCCATTTATTATTTATTATTGAAATTAGTACTAACTAAATTTATCATTAAAATAAGTACAAATTTGTCATAAAAAAATGTAATTTAATGTAGTGACCATCCCATGGGGTATGTAGTTTAATGCTAGAGTTGGCATGTCCCGTGTTTTGGTTTCTTTGGATTTCAAAACTAATGACAAAGTGCAACTTTATCATACAAGGTGTGCATTTGTTATGCTTTTGTAAACACCCATCTCTGATTTGATGTATTTTATCATTCGTCTCTCTCACGATGTGTGATTTGACCTGTTTTATCTTTTCCCAAGTTCTTGTACTTGTTTTCCCTGCAAGTTGTGTTGCAATATGACATGTGCTTGACTAAGATGCCATTACTTTTGGTCACATGTTCTAATTAATGATAATATTAAATTTTATTTAATAACATTTTTGTGTGTTTGTTTTTATGTGAAGTGTTATGAACTTTTTTATTAATTAACGTAAGTATTAAAGAAGAGAGTAAACATGTGGTAAAGTGGGATTTGAATTTGAGTAAAGGAGAATAACAACTTTTTTCTTAACTACTGAACTCTTTTCTCTCCAAAATCACATATAAAAAAATATTTAAAATAAGTAAAAAGATTCAAATTAAATGTAATATTCCAACATTGTTCAAAACTAAAATTAGGTTAATAATACTATATATATGTTTATACGGTTTTCAATAATATTTAACATACCATTGTACATTTCATCTCTGTTGATTAACCACTTTAATATTTAATATTAAGAAAAACACAAACAAAAATTTAAAAAATAATTATAAATTCTTTTTGTCACCTGTTTTTTCCAAACAAGAACAACAATCAAGATTTACTAAAATCACAAACCATTGTACATTTCATCTTTGTTGATTAACCGCTTTAATATTTAATATTAAGAAAAACACAAACAAAAATTTAAAAAATAATTATAAATTCTTTTTGTCACCTAATTTTATAAATTGTTTTTTCCAAACAAGAACAACAATCAAGATTTACTAAAATCACAAACAATCATAAAGTAAAAAATATTCAAAACATATTTACTCAACTTATAAAAATTACCTTATTCAAAACAAATATATTCATGAATTTATAAAAATTACTTATATAATGAGTTAATTTTAAATCATTTTATATTATTATAGTCTTTTATGGAAATTTTGCCAAAATTATATAATAATTCAAAATTGCGTTTTCATATAATTTTAAAGTCCCTACCTTCAATTACTTCAATTATTTAAATAAAATATCCCATGTATACATTCACATAGCATGCCATACTTCTAAGGTGACCCAATGTCATTGAATTCTAAATAGACAAATCTTGATTCAACACTTGCATGCCTAAAAAAAAACATGTTGGTGTTGTTAGGAGCGTATCAATCGAACACACTCAATACCTTTGCTAGGGAGGCATGGTGCCCATAGTTGCCCTAAACCAATTCCATGGATTGTCATAAGGTTCGGGTATTTTCGTTTGAAGTGATTATACAGATCTTAGAGTTTGTTATAGTTGTGGTTTCCATGTTATGCATTACTTATAACGTTAGGAATCTGAAATTCGAAAGTTATTGTTCTGGCCAGTGTCTTATGTAGTTTAGTCTTAACTTTTGTCAGTTTCTTATGTAGTTTAGGTTTAACTTTTAAAGATAGTTTTGGTCAATTTTATTTATTTATTTATTATTATTATTATGTTTTTTTTATATTGTTTTAGCTTGGATTTTTTTCGATAATATAGTTTTATCTTATGTTATAAATATGGGGGGTATTAATAGGAAAATATATAATATATTTTCCTATTAATGTCCCCCTAATATTTTCCTATTAATGCCTCCCTCCCACGGGGGCATTAATAGGAAAATATATTATATATTTTCCTATTAATCCCCCCCCCCCCAAATTAAGATAAATAAAGTAAACATCATTATTCACATAAGAACAAGTGAACAATATCATTTGCATAACATTGTTAGGTTTTTTTTTTGGGTTGAGTGGGAAGCATATTTTTATGTCAAACAGTAAAAGTTTATTTTTAAGATGTACAAATCAATCTAATTGGGAACAATGTTACTTGTCGGTGAGATCAATGATCAAAATTGAATCTTTTAGGTGTTAAAAACCATCTTAGAAGGGTAAATAAAAAATGACTTGTAAAAAGATATTAAATATTCAAATTTACGTGTCATTTATGATGAGTTTGAACAAATAGTGTTAGATTCCTACCCTAAATTCCCTACTTAGAGGTACTTAGGAATTAGCTAATTAATGTGCAAGGCCATCTCCTTTGAATAAGGCCCACTAGGTAGTTAGTGCGTTGTTGATTAATATAAAAAGGGTCATCATTATGGAATAAAGCCCACTTGGCAATTGATACTCATTAATGTGGGACCACTAAGGTAAGGTTTTTGTAGACATAGCAAAATATTTTAAGTCAACTTCAGAAGTTCACTCGATGAAAGGTCCCTATTGTAAGGGCTAGTCGGCTCTGCCGAATAGCCCCGCCATCCGACTAAGTCAAGTCGACTGTAGAATTTGGTTAGGGAAGTCGGTCGAATAGGTAGTTATAGTCGACTGACCAAACAGTTAAAGAATGTAACCGACTTGTAATGACCCTAAATTGATAAATGATTAAGATTATTAAGCAAGAGTTAATTAAAGAATAATTGAGGATTAACTAAGTAATAATAATCTGACTGAAGATCACATTTAATGACCTGTGACATAAATTTAAGAGATAAAAAAGAAAAGATATAATAAGAGTTGTGTATGCCCAGGGGGTGGCGTATGCAGAGCGGGATAGCCCAGAAATCCCGAGACGATAAAATATTAAAGGGGGACGCAGGACGGAGGATGGGGGGGAGGTTGTGGAGTAATTGCATTAGTCGGCAGGGAGGAATAAGGGATGGGAAGAGGGGGATGGGCGCACCATTCGGCGGGGATGGATGATGCGGACTATATTGCTGAGCCAGTTGTATTGGCCGAGAGCCATTGCATTGTGCGGTGAGCAGAATTTCTATGCACTGTGGTATTTGCTGTGCACTGTGGTATTGGCTGTGAGCCTGTTATATTCTTTTTGGACTATTGGCTTGCTGGGAGCAAGGAACAGAGTGTTCTAGACTGTGGCTTTTGATCAGGGGAGGCACCAAGTTATTGGAGGTTTTGGGCACGGAGGGCCAGGATATCTATCCGTAGATATCCTGGAGCTAGGTAGTTTTCCTAGTTGGCAGGGAGGACAATAGTTTTGGGCAGTTATTTTCCTGTTTGTGGCAGGGTTGATCTGTGTAGCAGGGAGCAGAAAGGCAGCAGCAAAGCAAAGAGGCAACCAAATTTAGCATCAGATCCAGGTACTTGTTAAGTTATGTATTTATTTCATATTGTACATCATTTAGTATTTATTGATAAATCTAGTTACTGAAGTTGTTGTTATAAAAGTCAATATTATGTTCTGAAGTTTTGTTTCAATTTACTTTCTTAAAATGTTTAGGAAACTTAATGACCCTTAGTAATATATGGGCATTACACGACTAGTAACTATATATCAATCATATATATATGTGGCTATGTAATGTAAAGAGAGAGACTGTTTTGGCTATCTAATAAAATGCATTGATGGTTCTCCCACTACTTGTGTCTCTATGTGTTTCTATATATGATGTTATAATGTGTATTTCTCTGTGTAAGGATCTATCAGTAGCTTCTTGTACTTTCCTTTAGACTACAACATTGGTTTTTTTGTCATTAGTTCTAAACTCGTGCATGCATAGAGAAAAAGGCACATAAATGTTAACCTTGAAGGACATACGCGAATGGTGGGAGTGTAAAATTACCAATTATATTAAAAACTACACAAGAAACCAATGGATGCTAGTCGAAGCACACACTATGTTCTTTTTGGAGACGTACAAACAATTCCTAGAAGCCATTCCAAAAGAACTATATGAATATCTCAATCAATCTAATGTGTAGACACACTCCTGATGAACAATTGATTCACAAAATCGTAAACGGAGGAAGAAAAAACCTCAATGAGTGGTTCAAGATGATTGTGCGAGACTACATTGAATAACAATCCATTGAAGATAAAGAGTCAGTCAAAACCATCAAAAACAAATTTTACACAGAATTACACAACGAGTTCCTTTTCACCATCTCGTCTTTACTTCACAAGTTATTTTTAGACAAGGGAGTCTGGGACATCATCGAATACTGACCTCTTCTGAAAAATCCTCCTCCAAACTCCAACTGGCAAGAAAAACAAGAAGAGTGGGAAGAATTTCTAGAATCTAACTGCAAAGATACGAGAGAAGCTTGGGACTATTTTCTGAAGAAATAAAAACAACCAGAATGAGCAACACCGGTGACCTCATGTAATTCAGGTTGTCGATGGGTGGTTGGAAAACCCATGAGATGATATAAGTTGAAGTCAAAGTTGAAGCACACCCAAGTATGTAAATGTCAAAAGTCAGGAGGAAGTTAACTGAATCACGTACGAAGTCTTCATGTCGAACGCAAACCCATAAACCCTCAACAAATATACAAAAACTAGAGTGGGACAAGAGGCAAAAGAGGCAAGAAGAGTTATGAAATGAGAGGAATCCCCGAAATTCTCATAGGAAACCTACCCAGGCATGGAAGATCATTGGAGTATCCCTTGAGAGCACCTAGATGGCTCCCAGGAGGAGTGAAAGATTGCAAGTGACTATGGAATTCAATGAGAGGAAACAAACAATTGACCAAGTCAATATGGAGATTGACGATTCAAGTCCAGTGATTCGACTTTCTTCTGTAAGAAGCCTGGCTCACGTATTGTAGACTTCGTCCATTAGAGACTTCATGTGGATACACAATCACCAAGGGTGTAGTGTCGAACTAACAATGTTGGTTAGATATGAGACACGTTTCTATTTGAAGCACAAGAAAACATCGAAAATCAACTAGAGTATATATTCCTCCATATCAGAGATCTCACATACTCCGCTCCCCTGCCAAATCTACTTTTGAAAGATTCTAAATCAATAGATAGTGAAAAATAATCGACACAACCCTTCAGAGGACGATTGTCGAGTATATAGACAAATTTTTTCTGACAGATGATCGATACCCAAGAAAAGAACAAGCGTTGTTAGTGATCGAATACATCCCGACTGAAGATCAATGACATATTGTATTGGTCGAGTCGAATATTTAGACTTTGACTCAAGAAAGTAGTTTGACTTCAACCCAAACTCTTGCAAGAGTTCCAACCTTGAAATAATCCAAGAAAATAACAATGGGCCTCAATCACATCCTGATCTATGAAGGTGATGAAAATCCCAAACGACATTGGTTCATTTGGGAAAAATTTTGGGATCCAGTCAATGTAACTGACGAGGATAAACAAATGACACAATTTGGTGTTGTGCTTCGAGATAGAGCTCTCACTTGGTTTATGAATTACACAAACAATCAACAACGCTCGAAAGTATAAATAAAGAAAAACTTCCTCACATTTTTCAAAACGCAATATATAAGCCACCTGGAAACACAAAAATTGAAAGAAATCAAGCAGAATCTAAGTGAAACCATCCACTAATATGATAAAAGATTTGAATATCTTTTAAGTCAAATCCCCTATGTAATTGAAGAAAATCTTCTTTTACAATGGTATGTGGCAGGATTATTGCAAATGATCAAAGTTCCATTATGCATGTATGATCTCCAGACGTGTGAAGAAGTATTGAAAAAATCCGAGCAGATAGAAATAGATGATGAAGGTGAGTCAACTTCATCAATCATTGAGAAACAACTGGAAGAAAAACTTACAGAATTGCAACAATCAATAAAAAATATGGCAATCTCACGCAACGAACTATGGTGCATAATATGTTCCAGCAAAGGTCATATAAACGATTATTTTAAATTTAGTGATGCACTAGATCTAGCAGTCCGTCGAATCCAAATCGAAACATTCTGTGAAATTTATGAGGTTGTAACATATCATGCTACAAGAGTTTTCCCACATAATCTAAGGAATGAACGACCAAAATGGTGCCACATATGTAAGGAAAACAATCACTCAACACAATAATGTCGGTTGAATGGGAAAAAATGAACAAACATCCATTCAGTATATCATACATAGACGGTAGACTAAAACATCGACCAAGGCAATAGAAACGACTACAGAGGTCGAGGCCATGGAAGCTATCAAGGTCGAGGAAGAGGAAGACAAGGAAATTTTGGCAGAGGACGTTACTAATGCTTCAATTTTTGGAAGGATGGCCACATTAGTATGGATTTCCCAATAAAAGACAAAATTGATCTCAAGTTCTGTAACATTTGTGAAGTGGGAGACAAATCCCTTGAAGACTGTCCAATCGTGTTAGACAAAGTAATGAATAAAAGAAATGTGAACCTAGTGCCAAAAACATGATATTTTAAATTCAAATAATATCCATGTAGTAACACGATTTGGAGCTGGTGAAGACAATTATCCAGACCTGCCAAGTCGACATAGGGGAGGTCATAACGTATATCCCAACCCAGAACACGAAGAAAAACTAATGCGAGAAGCAATGAAATTTTTCAAAAACATTGACCAGGATAAAGTAAGGGAAACATGGGAGGACATGCAAATATCTCAGACACTGCACTAGATGAATTTCTCCAAATATTGAAAGAAAAACAGTCGGTTGGTCACTTGATCGACCTGTTGGGAATTCTAAGAGAGTATAAAGAAGACAAAAGACCAATCAAAAGTCTTTGATAGTTGTCCCTGGAAAGACACTAAAATGACTTCAACCCACAAGTCAACCTGGAAATCGATGAACATATGATCAAACAAGTCGTAGTTAACTTTGGGTCCGACTCAGGAAACCCCTACTTCAATGAACAATGAATTTTCTAAAATTAGTGGATCAGAGGTTCATTAATCTATTTGGCACACTTAAAAGTGTCATCACATATATAATGGGAATCCCAACAAGAGTTGACTTCGAAGTAATCAATCTGGTCAAAGGCATCCATGCCTACCTTGCACTAGTCGGAAGACCTTGGGGTCGAAACATGAGGGCCACAATCTCCCTCCAGAAGGATAGAATCAAATTGAAAGGTAGCGACAGAAAAATCATAATCCCATTGGACCAAAAAGAAGGAAAACCTTGGGTTGAAACATGGGATGAATCTCACGAAGCCTGACAATTATATCAAGTAATGAATGAGCAAAAGGACAACGCCAAGCCCAATAGTGAATGATAAATTTTATTCTGGTCTCCATTGTCAATAGGTCAAAACTCAGATATATAACTATACAATTGGAAAATGGAGAATTATAAAGATCAAGCCAAGGAGTGTTGGTCGATAGAGGTGATACCAATAAAGCAATCAAAATCATTATTTTTAGTACAAGCAGCCCCTATCGTGGTCGAAAGAAAGTTAAAACAAACACCAACACTGATCCTCACTCATTCACATATAAGGAAACTGATCCAAGTGGATATCGGTGGCCACCCACCTATTCCATTTGGATCACATACAAATTTCATCTTGGCAGTTTCAGTTTTCATCTCGACATTTTTTTCTATCTTTTCGAGTCCCAAACTTTTGAGGCCGTTTTGAGGCCCTAAACAACGTTTTTTGGGCCCTCCATAGTCACACTATAGTTAATGTCAAAGTGTGACAACATAATGTGTATTCCTCGGATATACCTTTCCAACGGGCTATTGTGCGTCTAAAACGAAGATCACATGCAAAAGTTACGACCCCGGGAAATTGATGTACCAACTTAGCCTAACGGGGCCCACATGACTTTTGGCGCTTCATCTCCTAGGGTTAGGTTTTTGGATGTCTAAGGTTTTGGCATTTATGTTTAATGTAAAAATGATTTTGGAGCCTCATTGTACTCATCTTCTTACGGATGAGCGCAACCGTCACATCTCTTCTCAGAGATAAGCCGCCACCATTCTAGCAAGCTTGTTTCAGTCTGCATTTTATAGTTTCAACATATTTCTTTATTGAATAGAAGCCAAGTTTTACTGTAGCTCTATTATTGTTCATTGTATCACTATGTTAATAATATAGATTTGTATTCATTTCATTCTGCTCATAAAATTTGGATCAGTGGTATCAGAACGGTTTGCTCCTTGTCATTCTTAATGTATGTCCCCGATGAGGTCATGGTACAAAGAGTTGGGTATCAAGCTTGTTTCTCTTGAGGACAAGGGATATCACACGCCCAAGTGACCATCCATGGTGGGAGAAAATAAATATGATGGGATAAGGGATCATTGCTCGAGGAATCCCTCGCGCAACAGAGGAACGAGATGATGGATAATTTTGCACAAATCCTTCGATGACTACCAACAGGCGATGGATCTTCCTTGAGTGGAGGCATTGCCCCATTCAATGTACATATCAAATTTTATATTCTTATATTTGAAGGTCAGATAGACGTAGATGTTGTAGAAAAATGGTTGAATTTGCTAGAAGGGTATTTTTCTGGCCATAACTTTTCCAATAGAGAAAAGATTACATTTGCGATCCTCAAAGTCATCCCCCATGTCAAAGATTGGTGGGAGAATTTCTATGAGAAAAAGGAAACAAAGGAACCCTCATCATTTACAGTCGCACTCACCTGGGAGTCCTTAAGGGATGTTATTAAGGAACAATACTACCATGTTGGAAGTTATGATGACTTGTATACAAGATGGACCACACTGCGGCAGGAAAGGGACCAAATAGTGCCCGAGTTCAAAAATATATTCCATACCTTGCACACCAAACTGGGTATCAAATATTCTGAGCGACATCTGGTGCTCAAGTACCACGACAGTCTACATAGACACATCCAAACAAAAATGGATTTTCTGTACATCTCGTCCTTGGGTGTGCCCTATTAATATGTTGTAAAAAATCGAGTAGAAGCTTAAGCAAAAGATGTGGAAGTTTGGGTCTGGGAACCCCTCACAACAGAAGCAGGGCAAGGGCAACCCCAAACCACAGAACAAAGGGCAAAGAAAAGATGGACAACCTCAAGAAAACCAGTCTAAGCCATAAACAAAGAAGGACAATGGAAAGACGAAGAAAGACACCGGGAAGTGGTGCGACTTCCATAAAAGACCCTGGCATAAAACTGTTGATTATTGCTCAAAGTAGTCATTAGTGGCAAAGGTGAAAGCCTTTGAATCAGATGGGGGTTCTTAGTTAGAGTCAGAAATAGAAAAGGGGAGACATATTATTGACGCGGAACCCAGTGCCACCATTTCTACCACCAAGATCCAACCCGATGAACTTGATGATCCAAAGGAAGGTGAGCACCTATTTAATTCACAAATGTGGGTGAAGGGTACTTCGCTGCACTTCATCGTTGGCATAGATAGCCAGAAGAACCTCGTCTCAGTAGAGGTCGTCAAGCAATTTTCCCCGCTGACAACACTGCACCTGCATCCATACACCATTAGATGGCTCCACCAAGGAAGTGATCTTCACGTCAGCCAACAATGTCGCCTATCCTATGGCATCAAGACCTTCAAAGATGAGGTATTGTGTGATGTTGCTCCCCTTGAAGTTTATGATGTTATTTTGGGCCAACCTTATTTATGGAAACACCATTTTGTATATGAGTCTAGGCATCGTAGTGTTATTATTACTTTGGACAGGAAATTGTACAAGATACTCGAGGTAGTCCCACCTACTTCCATTTCCTTGATCTCTGCCAATAAATGCAGGAAGGTCATCTCTCAGACCGAAAAGTTTATCTTCTTCGTGATTCAATCTCAAAGTGAGAAAAAAGTTGCAGCCACATCCATGGCCTCCATAGTCGAACTCTCCATGTAGCAGAAGAAAGTGAATAAGTTCATGGAATAATAAAAAGACATCTTCTCCTCACCCACTAGGGTACCTCTACATTGTTAGATCAAGCATTCAATTGATCTCATCCCAAGTGCATCGCTACCCAATGGGTGATTATATCGTCACTCTTTGTTAGAAAATGAGGATATCAAGCATCAAATCTAAGAATTGCTCCAAAAGGGGCACATCCGACCCAACTCATCACTGTGTGGAAGCCCAATCATGCTTGTGTAGAAGAAAGAGGGGACCTGGTGAATCTGCATCGATTACCAGGCCCTAAATAAAATCACAGTCAGGAACCGGTACCCGATTCCCTGAATCGACGATCTCTTTGACTAAATCACGGGGGAAAAATAGCTTTGTAAGATTGATCTAAAGTCTACCTACCATCAGGTCCCAATAGAGCAGACAAATGTATGGAAAAATGCCTTCAAGTCCAAAGAAGGTCTTTTTGAATGGTTGGTCATGCCCTTTGGTTTGAAAAATTCCCCAACAACTTTCATGAGGATGATGGAAAATATCTTGTGTCCTTTCAACAATTCTTTTTTGGTGGTGTATCTGGATGACATCCTCATCTATAGCAAGAATTGGATGGAACACTTGCAACATATTTAGCAGGTTCTGCACACTCTACGACAACACAAGCTATAGGCAAATTTGGAAAAATGTTCCTTCAGCATGGACATGGTCTAGTACCTAGGATACATTGTTGATGAGCATGGCGTGCATGTGGATTCAACCAAGATCTAGGTCATTCAGGACTGACTAGCCCCAACCACACTCACTGAGCTTCAGAGCTTTTTAGGCCTTGCCAATTTCTATCGCAGGTTTGTGATGGGATTCTCCCATATTGGATGGACCCTCATCCAAGTAACCAGGGGTGGTGGTAAGGAAAATTTTGTGTGGGGCTTGTCACAACAACAAGTGTTCGATTATTTGAAGCAACGCTTGTACTCATCCTAGTGCTTTCATTACCCGACCTGCAATAGCCCTTTGAGATCGAGACATATGCTTCAAACTATGTTGTGGGCATAGTTCTCACTCAACACAAGAACCCCATGGCCTATCATAGTGAGACATTATTAGATGTCGTCAGTAAGTACCCTAATTACAATAAATAAATTTACTCCATTGTGCAAGCCTACCGCCAGTGGAGGCATTACATTCTCAGGAAGGAGATAGTCATCCAAACTGATCATAAGCCATTGTAGTTCATGCAAACTCAGTGAAAATTGCAGAATGATCGCCATCAGAAGTGGTCCACATACTTGTAGCAGTTCCATATCAACATCAAGTATAAGACATGAAGCACCAACCGCATCATTGATTGCCTCAACCGCCCGCCAGTTGCAGCACTCACCACAGTGCTAAAATTTTGCGGCCACGAGACCTCTGGATGGCCCCAACTCTACGAGAGAGATCCTGACTTTGCTACCACCTACCAGATGCTGGGTGCAAACACAGTTGCCATTGATTTCCATCTTCAGGATGGGTTGTTGTGCCATATCGGCCATCTTTGTGTTCCATCAAGTGAGCAAGCGAAGCTGATTTGTGAATCCCACTACAGTCGGGTGGAAAGACACTTCAGCGTAGAAAAGACAGTGGTCATGTTGCAACAACATTTCTATTGGTTGAAACTTCGACATGATGTCAACAAGTATATCAGGTCATGCACTGTCTATGCCATTTCCAAACTGACCATTAAGAAACAAGGAATGTACACCCTTCTTCCTACTCCTGAAAGGCCCTGGGAATCCATATCGATGGACTACACGTCGGGCCTTCCGTCAACCAAACGGGGAAATGACTGTGTTTTTGTGGTTGTTGATCATTTTTATAAAATGTTGATTTTGTCTGCATGCAAGAAGAGAATCACAATAGAGGCCACTGTCAAGATCTTCTTCGAACGAGTGTGGGTACATTTCGGGATACCACAAACCATCGTCTCAGATTGGGACATCCAGTTCCTCAACACATTCTAGTTGAGACTCTAGTCGATACTGGAAACCAAGCTCACCAAATGCACTACCTTCCACCCCTAGACGGATGGCCAAACCGAGGTCATTAACCAGATGATTGTGCATATCATGTGCATGTACAATTACAAGCATCCCCACACATGAGATGAGAGTCTTAATTAAGTTCAACACTACTACAACAGAGCCATGCATAACTCAACTGACCACAACCCCTTTTAGGTGGGGTTGGGATTTCAACCATTAGTGCCCATGGATGTTGCACTACCCCTTGCAGCCACCCAAGCAGACTTGTCCCATGCTCAAACTGAAGCTGACAAAGATACCCAGTTCATTGAGCGGATCCAACAAATCCTCCAACAAGTTCAGGATATTTTGCAGAAGTCCAATTCCAAGTACAAGCAGTGCCATGATCAATACTGGATGCCACACAAGTTTCAGGTGGGAGATAAAGTTTGGTTGCACTTGTAGAAAGAAAACCTTACAAGGCCCCACAGAAGCTTCATCCACTCCACTATGGACCTTATACCGTCACCAAGATTGTGGGTGACAATGATTTTGAGCTCAACATTCCCCCCTTCCTTGGTTTGCACCCAGTGTTTAATGTGGACCTCGTTCAACCATACTTTCCACCATTATTGGACACCTCTGTTATCCACATTTTTGGTTATCAAGATGATAATATGATTATGTCATGATGATGGAAGATCAAACTCTTCATTAAGAACATTTTCTTGAAGAAGGTTACACTTGTCATTTTCTCAAAATCATATTTTGAAAATAGTTCGCAGGCTGCATATATACTCTCCTGCGGGAATCCTT
>JASDQU010319131.1:0-13202 GCA_032191745.1 Picea mariana
AAGGTGTTTTCTTTAAGGTCATGATCTGCGTACAAGTTCATCCCTAGCTTGTTAGTCTGTAGGGTATTATTTCCCAACAACAGTACCCTTACCACCTAAACTCAAGTATGATGCAGAAGTCAAATACAGGCCTTCTATACCGGACAATGTCAAATATTGGAAGGTGTTTGAAGATGATCTTGAAACTAAAAAATTCCTTGAGACCGTTGATGAGTTTTTTGCATTACACATTGATCAGGATCATGATTTTGAAATTAATCCTCATGTTGATGTTTTCCTTAACAAAATTCCTAATCATCACATTATGCAGCTACCTAGAAACCACATTCCGAAAGGACTAGTTCCTTTGGAAATATTATTTGATGGAAATGATGTGGCAATAAAGGGGAAAGTGTACACTGATGATGCTGATATAACCGAGTGCAATGTGGGTACAAAAAAGGATCCAAAATATGTTAAGTTGTCAAGCAGCCTATCAAGAGAGTAGAGGGAATAATATACTGAGTTGTTAAAGGAATTTGTTGATGTATTCTCTTGGACTTATGAAGATCTCAGAACTTATGACATAGGCATTATAGAGCACACGATCTCATTAAAGGAAGAGATCAAACCCTTCAGGAAAAAGTTGAGGCAAATCAATCCTATGTTGTTGTCTATCATGGAAAAAGAGGTAAAAAAGATTTTAGATGATAAAATTATTATTCCTTTGAGGTATTCTGAATGCCCGGTGAGAAAAAAGAATGGAGAAATCATACTTTGTGTCGATTTTCGGAATCTAAACAGAAGTTCTAAAAAGGATAATTACCCTTTACCCAAGATGGAGCACATATTATAGAGGGTGACATGTGCGGCCAGTATGTCCATGATCGGTGGTTTTTCTGGCTACAATAAGATCTCTGTTTTGCCAGAATATAGAGAGAAGATGACCTTTACCACTCCTTGGGGTACATTCATGTACTCCAAGATGCCCTTTGGTTTGATGAACGCAGGGGCGACCTTTCAGCGAGTTATGGACATAGAATTTATTGGAGAGAAGGACACGTTTGTTGTTATCTATTTATATGACATAACAATGTTCTCTAAATCTGATAAAGAACACTATGATCATTTCAAAAAGGTTTTCTTGAAATGCAGAAAATTTGGTCTCTCTTTGAATTCAAAAAAATCATTATTTGCCATGAAGGAGGGAAAATTATTGGGGCATATTGTGTCAAATGAAGGGGTAAGGATTGATTCCAACAGGGTTGAATATATCCAAACCTTGTCACTTCCTAGATCCAAAGAGGAGGTTCAATCTTTTTTGGGAAAAATTAATTTTTTGAGAAGGTTTCTGTCAAATTTTACCGAGTTGGTCAAGTATATTACAACCATGTTGACAAAGGGTAATGAAACCAAATGGACTGTTGAGTCCCATAATTCTTTTGATCAGATAAATAAAGCCTTTTTCCATTTCTCTATGCAGACTAGAAGTCCCCTTTTGCAAATTCTAGAGCTAAAAACATGATTTTTCCATATATACGTGCCCTGCCTATATTACAACATCTGTATATGTAGGTTGCACCACTACAACCCGTGTACATCGAGATTTTTGCCCAAAATTAAAAAATGGTGTCGGGTTTCCATGTCACGTCACCAGATATATTATCCTTGGACTTCCATATTCTGGAAATGTTCTGAATCAACCCTTCAAGTCCACTTGAATGCTACAAATGATCCAAATATGAGCTATGGAAAAGAGGAGAAGAATTCAACTTTGAGAGAAAAGTTACTTTGGAGAAATTATTCACTTCACATTGAGTCTGCATCCCTTTGTCCTTTAAGTCTGAACACATTGTTCAACCCCAAGCTCTTCCCTTTGATTGAGAACCTCATTTTCTCTATTATATGAGCTTTTCTCTGGTAGAGGATTGAAGTGGTGGAGGCCCAGCTGGAAGAAACTTAGGTTTTCGGTTTTGAACCATGCCAACACATAAGTTTGTAATTCATTCACTTTTGCCGGTTCATTTGAATAGAAATAATATTTTCTCATCCAATTAATATCTTGTGAATATTTGAATTGTTATTCCATGGCCATATTTGTTATGAATATTAATGGATTATGCTATCGAATGTGATAACAATATATATTATCACCATATGCTCGTGTTTCTTGGTTTTTGAGGACTAGTTGCAGGTGTATTGCTTTGGGTCAAGTGCTCAACGGTGGACTTCATCGAACATCTAGAAGAGGTAGGCCTTTTATCTTGTATTGATAGCATATTTGTTTATATAGCATACTTGAGATTAGAGTTGATTTCTGCAGTCATTTCCATATGTTGTGGTTTACCCCTAGCCATAGAGAAATTTTCCTCGTAACAAAATTGGTGACCATATTGGGCATAGAATCTTCTTTTTCAGGGTTTGGAGTTTTTTTCTCCTTATATTGCTCTCATTTATATTGAGTTTCTTGTCATATGATTGCTTGACAACCCATGTTCACTCTGAGTCTGAGTTTCTTGCCTTCTCCTTAGCTTGGCTGTGTTTTGACACATATACACAAGTTTTTTCCTGACAGTAGCATACATACGCGTGTTGTCTTTCTGCAAGATTGTTGATTGGTTTCTAGGTTTGATGGTTGCTGGGTAGGTTTTGATGATTGTTGATTCTTCTTGGGTCTCTTTTTTTACTGTTAAGTGTCCGTGGAATGATAAGAAACCTTTATTTGGTTGAATATTTGGGCAGTTCCTTTCTCATCATCTTTTTCATTTGATTGTCCTTGCATCTTGGGTTGGGTGTTTTGCTCCTTGATATCCTACTTGGTTTGTCTATGTTTACACACAGTAGAGTTTTTATATCAAGATGTTTTCCAGTCCTTGCATTTTCATTATCTTATATTTAAAATACAAAAATATTAGGCATTTTACATTGTTGGCATTTTGACCTTTTGAGTCTTTATCATTTATCTTAGTGCATGTAAAGAAAGATTTCATTTTATTTAGAATTGTAGAACTAAATTGAGAATTTGATTATTGAAAAGCATATCATTTATTGAAAATTGAAGTTAGGACTTTGCATTGTATTCATATCCATTTATTTTACTTGTTGAGTCATAACATCACTAGTTTCACGACCGCACCTTTTTGAGTAAACGCGACCATTAAAAGTAACGCTACAATTTAAAATTGATTAGTAACAATTTTATCTTTCTAGGGTGCACAAACTAGCTTAGGATTTAGAGCCTTGGAATAGGATTTTGAGAGTAAACTACTTCAAGGCTATTAAATCAACATATGTGTTTGACTAAGGAAGTGGAGAAATCCATTGTATAATTGGTAATATCAGGAGGCTTTGCTTACACTAGAGTTAAGCAGGAGGTCGCATGAGGTTGGTTGAAGGGATCCCCCCCGATACCTTCTTAGCATTAGATATATTTTTGAGGATCTATTCATATATGGGGATCTTGCTAGTACCTTTACCTTTGTGAGAGGTGATGCTTTCGAGATTTTGGGCTTTGTTACCCTGCCCATACGGTGGACTTGACTTATGACTGTTTGCCTATGCATCGATTATATTGTGGTTTCTTAGTTTCTTGAATTAGGTACCACATAGGTTACTTGCAGGGGTTACTCAAAAGGTACCCTGGGTTAGATAAGGGTTGGACAACAGACAACCTTTATGGAGGATTACCACTCCGAGGGGATCTGTCTGATTGGATGTTAAGCCCATGAGGGCCTTTATAAGTAATTTTTATACCTCTGATCTTTAGTAGGGAGTCTCAGACCCCTCTTGGGTGAGGCATACCTACTTTAGGAAGGGAGGCCCCTTTCAGCCACTTTATCATGTTTGTGTGCATATTGGCCTTTTGATTTTATTTTGGTGTGCTCTTTGATTATTAGTTGACCTCAGGATTTTATATCGTGTCTTGAGTTGTCATTATCATGGATAGTGGAGCTCCTTTCGCTCCCTCATTTACCGCTACCTCCCCCATGACATTCACTCATTTCATGGGGATGAATCCGTCCACTTTTCATAATGGTATGCAGAATTATGACACTCAGTCAATGCCTTGGGTCTATAATCATTTTTCTCATGGTATGCCAGACATGTCTACGCACTTTCCATCCTCTGTGAATCCTAGTTTTGGGTCTAGGGGCATGATGCCTCCTTATTCTCCATTTTCATTTGGTGGGAGTCATCTCCCTCAAACAAATCTTATGGTAGGAGGTTGGAATATTCCTTCCTACAAATCCACTTTTTCAAGAGAAAGTGATGAAATGGGTGGTAATTCTACTTATTACGCTCTGTCCACCTATCCTTCTTCTGCTATGACGTATCTTATGAATGCTTTTCCCATTAAGTAGCTCCGTATGTACTCTAGTGTTCTATCCGGGGGAGTCATTCTTATAGTATGGAAAACCCCCTTCATGAGTAACCCTTGTCATGTCTCTTTCTCTTCACAAGCGACGTCCTTAGTGTCGATGCCCTTACACCCCTTTATGAATCAGTATGTAGGAAGAAACTATCTTGTCAGAAAGGACCATGGTGTATACCATAACCCTTCTTGGCCTGCAATTTCTGAAAAATAGTCTTTCTCGGAACATTGGTATCAAATGCCACAAACAACCGCCGCCACAAGCCCAGTCATTGTAAGTAATACTGGCATTATATCACCAACCTCTCCTAGTCATGTTGGAGATTGGTCATCAACCTCTGCTAGTCATGTTGAAGACCAACAACCAGCCGCTGCAAGTCATGCTGGGGGCACAAATCTAGCCTCTGCAAGTCATATTGGGAACATGTCACTAGCCACTGAAATTGAGAAGCCTAGATGTGTAAGACGTAAGCCCAAGTTCCTTTATAGGATTTGCAAAGAAGATCACCTTACTTGTTTGTGCCCTGCTACTGCTATGGTACTAGAAGCATGGTCCTTACTAGGGGGACCTTCAGGTTCTGAGTCGTCTTTGGCTTCCCAACCTTCTTTGGTTGATATAGTGGTCATGAAAATGCAATATTCGGCTGACATCCCTATTCCTTTAGGGGCTAATGCATCTCTTGAGCTTTTTTTCTCACATCCTGTTCAACCAGCGGTCGTGTCGATGCAATCTTTGACCAAAACCACTCCTATTTTTGGGGGTGATGTGTCTCTTGAACTTTTTATCTCACATTCTATTCAACCAATGGTTGAATACGTGGCCATGTCAATGCAATTTTCGGTCGATCCCTCTCTTCTAGTTCTAGTTCTATACCTTCTATACCATGTCCTTAGAATTTATAGTTCTATACCTTCTGCACAAGGGAGCATTCTACTCTCTTCAAGTACACTCCCTCCAAGTCCTAGGGTGGTTTCCTTTGATTGGAATGATCTTGTAGAGCATCAACTTACTTCTTCTACACCCTTCCAGATAACGGGCATTCTTCGATATATTGTAGATAAGGTAACCTCTAGAAGTATTGCATCCTCCTTGACTTGGAAAGATTTGGGTTTTCCCAAGCTTGTGTCAACTACCTATGAGTTGTTGACCTTTCATAGAAATGTTGCACGGGAGCCATGGCCTCCTCCATGACATGCCGCCTAGAAATCCCCCAAGGAGTTTGATTTAAGCTCTTTTCTGACTCATCTAAAAAGCAAAAAGATCGTCGAGTGAATTTGTCTCTTTCACACTCATTAATTGGATTTGAAAGGTCATGAGTTTGATTTAAGCTCTTTTCCGACTCATTTCAGATAGATAAAATATTTTCGAGCGAACTTGTCTCTTTCACACTCATAAATTAGATTTTAAAGGGCGTTTATTTTGTGCAAGTTTATCCCTTTTTCAAACCAAGTAGACTAAAATTATGAAAAAGGACATTTTTTGGTGTTAAGTTGTACTTGCATCTCATGCCCTTTATTTCTGTATTGAGCCTATTTCTAGTTCTCTCTTTTGGGTTATAAACCGTTTACCTCAACATTGTTTCATCCTCAACCAACAAGAGCCTTGTTTAAATCCTTCGCATCTTGACACCCTATACCTAGGAGGGAACATTCCCTCGAGTGTCCATATCCTGAATGCACCTCCTTCCATTGAGCATAGGTATGTTCCACTACTAGAACTACTTTTTATTACTTGCGACACTTGTTTCCTCATCTGAATCATAGCATTCATTTGACTATAAAAAAAAAATACGGGTGGGAAGGGAGTATTATCTTATACTGGCAACAGTCGTGTCGCCTTTGAATAGAGAACAAAATTTTTGAGTCCACTTGTCATCATAATTTTGGGTTTAGAACAACCTTAGGAAGTTGAGCTCATTACGGAGAGTTTACTCCCCCGACTGGTTACTCTTCTAGTCCCTATGGAGAGTTTGATTGATGCCTCCTGCATCTCAAGGTTTCATCATTGAGTCTATGTTTTCAGAGTCTTCCATATGTCTCATGTTCTTTTTCAAAGGATGAATATATGCCAAAGGCTTTCATAGTTGCACCTTTTTATTGCCTATTCATGGCCATGGACAGTTGTTTGGTATATTTTCACATGGATATGCAGTGTAATTCAAATTGGCAGCCATGTATGCAAAGTTAGTACAAATTGTAATGAGTAACTAGTTCTTCCAAGTGGGTCCCCATTACTCCACTTATGGGTTTTATAATGTATTTCAACTATCACATATACTCCTCTAGACTCACACATTAGGGGGCATCTGTTATAGCAAGATTTTCCTCACCCTATGCAATCTTGCACAGAGGGCCTTTTTCCATTTCCCTGTGCAAACTAGAAGTTCCCTTTTGCAAATTCCAGAGCTAAAAACATGATTTTTCCACATATACGTTCCCTTCCTATACTACAACATGTGTATACGTAGGTTGCACCATTACAACCGGTGTACATATGGATTTGTGCCCAAAATTAAAAAATGGTGTCGGGTTTTTGTTATCACACTAAGTTGCCTTGTGTCTTTAGCCCTTAGTTTCATCTTTTCCTAAACCCTTTGATTTTAATTTTTTACTTTGTCCCCTTTTTAAATTGTGTTTTTTTAGGTCCCCTTCATAAATAAAGTTTAATTAATGACTTATACTTTGATCCTCACACAAATTTTTGACTTAGGACCATTTTTTCATGAATTATCTTTTGATTCCTTTCATGACTTGACACTAGAATCGACTCACCCCCATGATCAGTTTGATTTGACATTCCATCTTCCTCACTCATGCCCTCGTAGCCTTGCCTTGCTATCCCTTTTATCCTTTGTTTACTGCCCAATCATTTTTTGAATTGGAGCGTTGCCAACTGATCAGGAGTTTTTGTAACACACTCCCTATCCATCATATTCTACCATGATTTGTGGGTACGACGTTGATGTCATCTCTTCCTTGTTTTCAGTGCCAAGGGTGGTTAGAAGATGCTTTCAAGTTTTCATATTTATGAGATCTGATAACGGTTTTTGGATTTTGAAAAAACTCAAATTGTCGTGCTGGGAAAACTACCGGTTTCAACCAGTTGGCAACAACACTACCAGGTCTGATGCTGAGGTGGATTCGGAGGCCGAGTTGCTCATGACTCTTTCCTGAGATATTGTTGAGGCCTTGAACTATATTTATTCCACAGGTATTCCTCATTTTCCTCCTCTTCAGATTAATTTGAAGGATAATTAGAGCTTGGAATCTTGGTAATTATCATGCATGCATAACTGGAGGAGAGCTTTCCTCACACCATCCTATCAGTTTTTCCCTCCATCCAAACCTACATACCTCACCACTTGTCTATTGATTATGATACACCTGCTCGCCATTGCCATTGAGATCGTAATATCAAAGAAGGTATTATCCTCTGCATGCATGGTGTTCTACCTAGAGATGCTACTCAAACTACATTGTTTCTCCCTTGCCTCCTCTGACAGCTAAGTCAAGTTGTTTCAACCCAATTTTCAAAGACCATTAAAGGTTATCCTTTCATCATATATTTTTCCTAGTGTTCACACCTGCACACATTCAAGGGATGGATTTCTACAACCACTTTTAGCTAGCTAGCAACCAATTTGATTTAAATGAAATTATTGTAAAGGTGTAGCCTTGTCCACTTGAGCTTTGACTCTTCAATCCTGCTAGTTATTACCACTCCATAGCCCTAAAATCTCCTATCCTAAACTATGGAGACTCCTTAGATGAATAAGTCACACAAGGGAGGTAAGGTGGTTAGAACTGAGCTTGTATACATGCATCTATTCGAGGCAGATCCCATGGCCAGAGAAATTTTTCAAGGGGTGGGATGCCTCTCTTTCTACCAAAATATGAAAAGAGGTCATCCTAAGGTGACAAGGCAGTTTGCCTTACATTTTGATGGCCTGAATACCAAGGTAGGGGACCTATAATTCGAGGTGTCTGAGACCTATATTTCAGCTGCTACAGGAATCCCTATCACAGGTGAGAGATGGTTTAAATCCATGGCATTAGATGCAACCTATGACAAAGATTTCCTTAAGCCTGAACATCAAGATGATAATCTTTCTAAAGGTGTGCCAAGGAATCATCTGATCGAGTAGTTTGACAAGATATTGAGGATCATTCAGAGGTACTTTACATGTGAAGAGAGGTTCAATACACTATACCAGTACTATATAAGGCTTCTACTGCATTTTACTGGCAAAATTGAAATTAACATTCCCTACTATTTGCTAAGGAGCATAGGCAAGATGTCAGACAAGGTTCAATCCAAGTCTAAGGTTGTGGATACTAGCATCTTTCATTCTGGATTGATTAGAATGTTGGTTTCTGAAGAGATGAGTAAGAAGGATATCTCATGGGAACATTTCATTATTGCTTCTCACTTTAAGTTTGATGTAGCAACTACCCCTCAGTCGCAGATAGAAATCCCTTTACCATCCACCAGTGTTGCTAAAGTAGGTACTAGCAAGAAGAGAAAGAGTAGAGTTCTTGTTCAAGATCAAGAGGCCATCAAGGAGGTTGCAAGAACTAAGGAGGAGGCTTATCATTCTCCACAGAGAGACCTTTCACCCCCTCCTCCACTAGAGCTAGAAGAAGCCCCTTCTTCTACTAAAACTATAGCAAAGAAAGGGAAGAAGCTACACTTCTCCTCATCTCCTTCAGTAGCTAGCATAAAGGTCATAAATCCTTTCACAATATCATCATCTCTTAAAGAGGTTGTTGAATAACAATCCCTACCAAAAGTCTCTATCCTACAGAAGAAGAAAGATAAGGGCCAAGGCATTGGAAAGCTTGTGGAGAAGAAAGAAGAAATCCCTATATAGAAGAAGAAAGATAAAGGCAAAGGCATCAAGAAGCCTAATGAGATAGAAAAAGTGATTCCTATGTAGCAGGAAGAGGGAACCATGAAAAATCCTGTTGAGACTGTTCACATCACTGCTCCACCTAACAGCCAGACGTTTAAAAGATTAATTAGGAAACTCAGGGATGCTAGGAAGGAGGTGTCTTAGTTGAAAGTAGAATCCATGTCTGACAGGGTTAAAATGAAATAACTCATGGATGGCTAAAGCCACACTCTTGACCTAGCAAGTTTTGTAGCAAAGAAGGCCCAACCTCTCCATAAGAAGCTCAAAAACCTTTATAGGCAGAAGAAAGACTTTCAGTCTCAGAACAGAAAGATAAAAGAAGAGTTGCAACATTTGAAAGATGAAATGGCTCAAAGAAACTTGCATGTATTGGTTGAAGCTTCTTTTGAAAAGGAGAAACCAACAACCAAAGAGCGCATAGATCTAGTGAATAAGCCCACCACTGCTAAAGGGAAGAAGCCTATTGTGCCAAAGGAAAGTCCTCCTTCTCCAAGAAGGAGTGTCAGGTTAATGAAGTAACTGGTGAAAGGTGAGCTCCATTTTTGAAGATGGTCCCTTTTTGAAAAGATAAAAAATTGATGAAACACTAAATCTTCCACCTATATAGGCTTCTAATACTTACTTTCCAGAGTTTTGGGTTTTCACAAAGAATTAATCCCTTCAGAAGTAGTAGTGCAGACATTTTGTAGCGCTATGGTGCTACAAAATAGTCTATTTTTAATATTCCACCAGTTTTATACCTACAATGCTGCTGAATTGCCTAAGACGAAAGGCACTGCTAATACCCAAGGTTTCTACCCATTCTGCACATGTTCAAGTGAAGGTGCTGTGAATTATGATGGTGCTACTGAAGTTTTGACAAGATAGATAGGCGAGCGCTACCGAAATTTTGGCAGAGACTGAATTCTACACAGAGACACACTAGGATGGAACTACCAAAATTCACTACCGAAATTTTGGAAGAGACTAAGGTTTGCACAGAAGATATGAATGCTTGGCACTACCTTTTCTACTTTACTATTTTTTAGGTTGCACTACAAAATAACATGAAATTTGGTGAAGGTGCAACAAAGTGCGCTTCTCAGAGCACTACCAAATGATGCTACCAACTGATACCAGGAATCAAGGAGAGTCGAGCTAGCATCTTTATGAATAGATGATGATGGAGAGAATTGCAGAGACATCAGCTGGTAGCATGATGACAGATACATGCCCCTGAATGACACTTGGCAAGCAAGGAGTTTTGCACCAAAGGGAGATCAAGTCAGTTCAAATATTGGTTGGATTAGTGACCAACATTTTCCCATTTTATAGCATAAGTTGTTAGTTAAGTTGTTAGATGGAATAACTTCTTAGAGATTTTCATGGGAAGGAGGCTAGCTCACACCTCTAGCTGTTGTCTCCCTTTTTGTTATAAATAGATAGAAGAAATGCTTCAATAGGTTCAAATGGTTGAGCTAGGCTCCCTTATACTGTAATATTTTGATGAAGTTACAGTGATCTAGTTATGTACTTGATTTGAGACATCTTGGTTAATAGAAATCAACTTTCTTGTTCCATCTTATTTTCCTCAGATGTTGAAGTGTTCATGCTTGAATGATTCACATGAGTTGTTGTGGTGATATTATGATGTATGTTTGATTATAATATTATTATAATATTATTATGATGTTTCTTTAGTGTCTTTAAACTTTGAACTCAAGAAGATCTTGTGTTAGAGTTTTTCTTCCTTAGGTTGTTTGCAGACCTGATGTTTACATCAAACTCTACATTCCTCTCGCTAAATTATTCCTTCTGTTCACATTTACTCCTACTTGTTGATTGAATTTAGCCAAGACCTTGATTTCTCATGCATGATAGCCCTGATTTTTGAGTTGGAACATTATCATCTTGAGTCTTATCCATTTGACCCCTCAAAACTATTTTACATTTACATATAACCTGATGGGTACTGGGCTTGCCTACCATGCAATATGAAGGTGATTCCTAGTGCTAATATTCTTGGTGCCATTGTTGGGGAATGATTTGAAGACATTTCCCTGGGATTGAACAACAAATATTACTAGTTCTGAAGGTGCATTGTAACTTAGTATCTTGAAGATTGCAAATTGCACCTGGCGACTCCATTGTTTCAAGTCAGGTGCTAAAGGCGGACATACGAGATCAAATCCATAGCTACCTTTGGTTCGACCTGAGGTTGACCCAAAGAATATAATCAAGAAGGGAAAATATTCTCAAGAAAGTTTTTCTGCTACTGCTACAAGTGCTTCTGGTCAGTTGTCGGATTCCACTCTTAATACTCTAGTTGTTATATCAAGTAATCCTTCTTTATCTTCTGCTGAAGTATCTAAGAATCTTGATTTTCAAAACTTTCATATTGAATACTCCTCTTTTGAAACTGATTTGAAAGAAGAAATATTTGAAATTATTTCTTCCCCTGACATTGTAAAGTGGTTCAATCTTGAGAGTCTTGAAGATTTTCCTACTTTAGGATTTTCTACCCCTCCTCCTGTTAAAATTTCTGCTGCCAAAGAAGAGGAAACTTCGTCCCATTTACAAACTTTATCATATTCTTCCAAGACTCAGCCTTCTGCTGAGAAAATTGAAATTTCCCCTTCATACATTCCTTTTTCTCCTAGACTGCACACAGTCAAGTCCCCTTCTCCTCCTTGTTCACCAAGAGTTCAAAACCCAATGGAAGTTGCTAGCCCCCCTACAAATAGGATGGATGCCATAGTGGCTGCAAGATGTGCCCCTCTCTAGTGAATACTCTCCCTCTTGGAGATTAATTAAAATACATTCCCAAATTCACGGGATAAGAAGATATAACCGCTGAAGAACATCTTGTTGCCTTCTACAGTTATACAGACAATCAAAACATTGAAAATGAGGATGTATGGATGAGAGTCTTCATCCAAAGCCTTTCTAGTGAGGCTAGGAATTGGTTTAGGGGTTTGTCCCCTTGATCCATTACTGGGATTGAGGCATTAGATAATGCCTTTTTGAGACACCGAGGAGACAAAATGAACATTTTGTATTATATCAGAGAATTTGGATCCTTAAGGGAGGAAAGAGGGAGAATCTGTCTCTGACTTCTCTAAAAGATTCAACAAGATGTATAATAAGGTTCCTTCTAAGATAAAGACAACAGAAACCTCTGGTAAAATCACTTATGCTAGTGCCTTTGACCCCAAGTTTTGCCTTTTACTCAGAGAAAGAATATCAGCCTCCTTAGTTCATATGCAAGATGCAGCCTTGGAGGTAGAATCCAATATAGTGGCATCTGATAAACTTAGGGGGGAAATATGATAGGGATAGGAGAAAAAAATAGAGCTAAAGCTTCAACTTCTGACTCCCCTATTGTCCATTCTCAAGTATATGAGCTAACCAAATTAGTAAAATCCCTCTCTACTGAGATTGAGAAGTTAAAATTGGAAGGAAAACAAACATATAGAAATACTCAAAATGATGATAATAGAGGTAACTTTAGGAGACCCAATAATACTCCCCAGATCCTTCCAAGCAACCCTATAAACAAAGATAGAGAGGACCAAAGGGTACAAACTCCTTTACAGAACAATCTTGTTGTTGATGAAGAAGGAGAGAAAGAAGAAGTTGATCTTGAGATTCATTGCGTGGGTGACACATCGCCACCCCCTCACTTGACTCAATCTGCATATGAAAAATCATTGATGGACATTCAAATCAATGAATTAAGTAAGGGAGAGAGAGCCAAAGAAGGTCCTTCTAGATATAATCTTAGATCCAAAAAGAATGAGGAAAAAAATGATGTTTCTAATCATCCATCCCAAAAGGAAAACTCTGCCAAAGTTGTGACAGTTGGCAGCACAGAAAAAGAAATTCAATGCCCTCGAATACTGATCAGAAATCCTACCCCTGAGGCTAAAGAGATCCTGAAATCTTCACCTCTTTTCAGT
>JASDQU010319140.1:0-13233 GCA_032191745.1 Picea mariana
TTGAAGTATTATAAAAAAGAAGGGACTTAAGAGAAGATTGTAAAGGATAATTAAGAAAATCTCTAAGAATAGCCATATGTACAACAGTTTTTCTAAACCCCTTTAACCCCCTCCTTGGCCACAGTAAATATTTTTCCCGTCTGATCGTGAAGTTTCCTGAGAATAGAGGAGTCTCGCATTGGTCATGAAAACTCTCAAACAAACTTTCAAGAAAGAGGGTAGGTTGTGTTTTTAGTTCTTTGACTTTGGCTGGATCATAAACATGTCTAGATTAATCCTAACCTTATTCGTTATCCTAACAGGAAGAACTAACTGGTTTGTCTCAAGGAATTTCCCTAGACTAAAGGTCAAAAAGTTTCCATTAAGAAGTTCTCTAAAGCCCTTGATTTTTTGAAGTCAGGTAAGAAGTTGACCTAGAGTGATTTAAATGAGTTGACAGACTTCGATTCATTTCAAACAGATACCTTCTCGAGTTTATTGTGTACTCATTGATTTCCCCCACTTCAAAAAAATATATAAAAGATTTAATACGGACAGATGGTGAAAGGAAATTCAATATTGATTTCCCCCATCTAGTTCAAAGAGATGAAGAAAGGAAATTCATGCTTATTGATTTCCCTCATCTCATCATTTAAATGCTTGCAAAAAATGAAGTGGTGAAATAAAATTCAATGTGGGAAGTCGGATAACTTTACCGGGGTACTGAACAGGCTTGCTGGCAGTGAAGCAATATCCTCGCATCTGATGAAAGTTGTTATACGTGAGTTAAAAGATACTCTGGTAATTTCTTTTCTTTTCGACTGGATTTTACCATAGGTTTCTAAGATCTCCTTACCGGACACAGTGTAAATACTTACCTTGATGCAAATAGAATCACGAGAAGCCTGATAAGATGGCTAATTTGGTTTTGATCATCTTACATAGATTTGAGGTCAGTTTCAGGATAAGAAATCTATTGAAAACCTAGCTCGGGATAGTCAGAAATTTTTGTTTTTGAAAAGTTTTCAAGGTTAACGTTGAGACCCTGATCTTGTTCGGTCTTTCTCATTATTTGTCTCACAGATCCAAGTCTTTGACCCCATTACCCAATGAAGGTACTTGGTCTACGTTTTCTTCTCGTCCCACAAGGAGACGAGATCCCTAGATGGAGCCTAATGTTTACACGAATTTTAATTTTTCCTATCTTTAGAAGCTAAAGCTTTATATTTTCCTAAGTTGTGGAGCCTCCCTTAGTCCAAAAAGTGGAAATTTCAGCCCTCTGTTCCTTTTCATGTTTTCGAGATTCAGTTTTTCTCGAAGTATAATCTTCAACCATCTTATTTTCCCAGTGCCGAAATCCTGAAAACGCTTAGCTTTTTAAAAAAAAATTAAAAGGGGAAAGAAATAAAGGTCACCTTTTCCGTCGCTTTCCAAAAAGCCCTCTTTAAACCTGAAGTTAATTAAGTTCCTAAAAATAGTTATCATTCCCTTAATCTTTCGTGATTTGGGTTTTTCCTTCTAACGAAACACTTTCGAACTCTCAACAGTCAAACTCAGGATCCTCACTTTTTCAAAAAAATTAAAAGGATAATTAATTATTGAACTGTTTTAATTAAATCCCTAATATGTGTCTTAGCGCCTCACTAATCTCATCGTGATTTCGCGACCTAGGGATTGCTTGTGACTTATCTCTTGACAACAGGATCCCCGAAGTCCCGAAACGCAAAATCATGTTTTCTCTAAACAGGTTTTAAGTTTCAAGTTAATTCGTTTTTAAAACAGGATTAGAAATAATTAAACCGCCTTTCGCATTTTGGGAATTGAAGAAGGCGGTGATTTTTGAAACTTCAGTTTCGAAATCGCCGATATACGGCGAAATTAATAACAGATAAATGAAGATATTTTCTAACATGAAAGCGTATCTCTAGGCATATCTTTCCATTAAAAAGAATTATTTTTTCGTCGTCTGTGTTTATACACTCGCTTTAACACAAAATTGAAGGTTACGAAAGTCTAATGTTTGAATTTCCTAGCTATCCTTTACATCTGCTGCATGTCACATTTACCTGGTTTTATACGCACTTTCTCTGTAAACAGGTTTTTGATCCAGCAAAGGTATCATGGAGCCTAAGAAGGCACCCTAGAAAAGCGAAGAGATTGCAGAAGGATCGAGTCCAGATGGAGATGTTATATTTGATACAACACCACATGCCATCGATTCCATAAAATCCTAGAGATAGATTTTCGAGACTCTGGATTATGAAATTAAAAATTTCCCTCATGACATCGACAACAAGCTTCGCAATATAGTGGAGTTCGAGCTCCACAAAATAGCTACATTGCCACGGCTTATGGCTTATAATGACATGATCAGTTGGGCCTTAGAGCAAACTGACATACAGACGAGGAGCATTCTGGGCAGCCGAGGGGTCGTCATTGGCTCTTTCAGACCGGAACATGTACAAGTAATGTATAAATTATCCCCCAGTCCCAAGTATGTTTATAATCAAGAATTTGTGGGTAATTTTCAAAGAAAAGAATGTTTGGAGGAAGACAAAACCTATCTTGACATAATCAAGGACTGGTGGAGAAACGAGGGAAACTTCAGGGCTGACACCCATGCTATTTATGCCACAGCCTCATTGAATGATTATATGATTTATGTGGCGATGATGTTATGTAGGCTTTTCGGTAAGAAAAGTCCCACCCATTTCCATGCAGAGTGGGTACCTCTTTTGCACGAGGTAGTGGAAGGTTACAACTTCAATTGGGATAAGATTTTATCTGATAACATGGAAAAGGAGGTCATGGACTATCAGACTGCAAGATCAAAAGGCTGACCAGTAGCCTTTTATATGTTGGTATACATCACGGATGCTATATGCTTCTCGACTCCTTTCCCTTTGATGAATTGGAGTTGGAATCCTACTTACCTGGAGCCAATTCATGAATATCATTCTAAACTTTGGGAAGAAAACACCAAGGATTCATTCTATGACATTTGTCATTTCATGGTGATACCACTACATCGGATGTTGTACGGTTGTGCACCTCCCCGCATCTCAGAGTCCGTCACAGGAAATCTCAAGGCAGTTGTTGATTGGTTCATAGAGGAGAATTTTTCATACATTAGAGTTTTCGGGTGTTCAATCCCCCCACACGCCCTATTGAAATTACTCCTTGACAGACTGGTGTGCAGGGAGGTCGCTCATCAAATAGTAGCAGGTGGAATTGGGATTAAAAGTGGCTCAAAAGAAATTTTGGCCAGTTTTTCCCATTTAGATTGGGAAATTTTCATTGCTCAACTTAGGTCATTCTAAAGTTGAAGCGGCAGCGCTAGAGGAAGTTAAATTGGTAAACCTTGAGCACAGGAAGCATGATCCTTACCAGTTGGTGGGAAAAAACATGGCCCACTGTAATATGAAGGCTTATGAACACGAGAAGTCCCCTTGTGATGACTTGTTCAAAGGGACTAAGACCTATGAGGAGGTGTTAGAAAGGGTACAAGCACTGTCGTCTGACTTGCAAGCTAGTTTTCAGACCTTCCAGAAACACAGATGGACTGGAATGCCCAAAGTGCTGCAAGGTGAAGCAATTACCCCTACTCAGGAAGAAGAAGATTCTACTCAAGGTTTCAGACAAGAAACACAAGATAAAGTCAATTCTGAAAAATTTCCTCAGGAGACTGAAGGATCTTCACAAAATGTAGAGGCCTTACAAACAAAAAATCTAGAGACAGAAGCAAAGAGGTGGTCCAGGACACCTCCCGAGTCCAGTAAGTCTACTACTCCTTCATCACCTACTGTTGATATCATTATACCTGAGGCTCTGGGAGAAAAAAGGTCTACAGAGCTAGGAATTCTCATAACTTCCTTAACTCCTTTACAGTCCACCTTTGGACTCCCACGGATGGGAGATATATATGTTGGTGACCTCACCCCTATTTCCAGAGATGAAATCCCTCCTTCCGATTATTTTTTCAGCAAGAAGAGGAAGGCTATTGTAAGGCAAGAAATGAATATGAGAGAAGGGGGTATGGTGAAGAAGCATAGGCTTTTGATAGTTGACCAGAAATTGGAGGAGGAGGATTTCGCTATAGAGGTAGCAGGCTCCATGGGAACCATGGCAACAACAAACATTTTTACTGTGGAGAGCATGAGAAAAAGGATAAAGAAGAGTAACCACATGATAGCTCGATTGTAGGATCAGTTAAAGAATGCTGAGAAAAACAGTAAAGAAGAGGTAGATAAAAGTCTGGAACAAGCCAGAGCTACTAAAAGGCAAGAAATCCAGTCACTCAAAGCTAGCCTGGATGAAATGAACCATAGGATACAGGTAAGTCAGGTACAGGTCACTCAACAGAGTGAGCTTGTTAAACAATTACAAGCTAAATTGAGTTTGGCAGAAGGTCGGGTCGTATACTTGAAGGCTTTTCAAGCCCTCTCGTTAGAAGCCCATACAAAGATAGAAGCTGAGCAATAACAATTGATCTCCAAAATAGAGATCATCCAGTGTTATTTTCAAGGGGCAAGCAAATCTCTTGATAACATTATTTTACTAGAAAAAGAGGTTAAAGAAGCAAGGAATACTTTTCAGAAGGTAGTTGCATGTTCAGGGAACAAGGAGATGTTGAAAGATTTAAAACTTTCTGTCACAGAATAGATAAGAGGAGACATTATGCTCAAAGCATGGGAAATAAACATAGTTGAAAACAAGAAGATAGTCAAAAAAATCAAAGATGACTGTGAGGGAATATTTGATTCTTTGGATACGCACGCATTAGTATTGGAAAGAAATGACTTCTCTGGACTACTAGGGAAGATAAACATTGTGAAACAATAGTTGTACTACAAAGAGTGTTCAGAGGAGGTTCACAAAGAAATTTCACAATTGAGCGAGATCAATACCAATCAGATAGAAAAATGGCTGATACAGCCTAATTTAAAGCTGCAAGTGATCAGATCTGCCAATAAAGGTTTTGAAGACCAGTTTCCAAAAATACAAAGAAAGTTTTATCTATTTGAGACTAAAGATCTTCTGACACCACCCAGAATTTTTGTTCATTTTTTAGAGAAGTGTGTTGAATGTATAGCTTCAAAAGAGGGAGAGACTTCATCTAAGCAGTGAAGTGTCGTTCGAAGTCTTATACTTTTGAAATAATAGACCAACGAAATGTTAATCATACAACGGTTAAGGTTGCAATTTTGTAACTATTTTTCCTTCTTTTCCCCTAAAAAATAGGAGATCGCTAACGATCAAGTAGTGATGATTTTGTATAAATAAAAGGAGAGAAGACTGACAATGGGCTTGTTGATCTCTCTAAAAAGGGCATTTTTGACGAAGTATTTTTGAAGAGACTCTAAATTAATAGAAATGCAGATTTAAGATTCCAGATCTTGTGACCTCTGAGTTATGTGTTTCCCTGTCATCTCATCTTTCTTCCATATGTTTAATTGATGAATGCTTGGTTACAATTTAGTAAAACCTCTACTGTGGAAATTATTATTCTTGTTATTTAAACCATTTACAATTTTTCCTTTGTATCCATTATCAATAGATACAAGACCTGTAGATATTTAGATTTCAACATCATATGCTTCATTAATACTTTTCTCATTTCATAGTTTTCTATTACTATGTGAGATTCCTCTAAAATTGATGCCTCACTTTGCTAATAGTTTTATGTTTTTCTTCATATCATATATGTTTCTTTTCTTTAAAATTTGACTCAGATACAAGAAAAGGCCTACAATTTAGTCATCCTATTTATTTGGGTGTTGACATCATTCTCGTTGTGTTGTGGAATAGAGATAACAAGCCTAAAAAGAAAACATGATAACTTTTTCTTCTTTACTTTACCCTTCATGATAGTACTAGTTGCAAGGCAGCCTAACATCAAACACAGCCTTTCGGATCAAACCAGCATCACCCTAAATTTATTTAACACTATCTTACAAACAACAAATAACCGGTTTGAGTTAGAACGTTCATGGGATGCAATTGAGAGAGATATCAGTATCCAGGAACACTGGGAATTTCGATAGAGATAGTTGAGGAACCAACTATTTCCCTCATCTTTTTATCATATCTTTTCTTATTGTCAACTCCCTCTGTCTTTTCAGATGCCTTGGCAGTATACTTTAGATCCTTAAAGTATAAACTCAGGAACAACATAGTCAACTATATTTGGAAAATAGAGGAAATTTGTATGGGGGAGAACATATGGTTTCTCATAGTCATGTTTTTTCATGAACAACACGTAGAGAGAAGGGAAAAAGAGCATTGGAGCTAGAGAAAGAATCTTGGGAGAATTTTGGAGCATGTTGGAGAGTTTTTGGAGTGTTTTGGAGATGTATATTGAAGAGCCAAGTTGTTAGGATTGAAGAGTGAACTCCCGTGTGAGTTGCACTATAAAAACAAATGATTACTGTTGGTTTTTTTATGGGTAGTTTTCCTAGCAGTGAGTTCTCTTGAGTTTCCAGCTAAGAGATTCATAGTTACATGAGATACATAGACCCCGATAAATGAATGGGATTCCCAATGGACTGAGAGTAGTGAAGGAGTACATTCCTTGGGTTGGGAAGGTCAAGAGGAAGAGAGTTGGAGGCATGAATTTGAGATAGCCATAGGAGAATACCAGTGGGTTGTGGGATATTGAGTCATGAATGGACTATGAGAGGCTCCATTCTTTTGTGGATTCCTATCCCTATCTCGAGGGGGACTTTCTTTTGAGATCTGAAACAAAAGCCTATGGTTGGGTGGAATGTCCTTCCCAAGCATCTACTTGCACAAACATTTAAAAAAAGAGACAAGTGTTTATCTATTTTCCAAGTTATCTTATGAGTTCATGGTTGTGATTTTACTCTGTGTATGAGAATGGTTTTATGTGATGTTGTAGATGATTTATTAGCTGAATTGTTTTCATTTAGAATTTTGTAGATGCAATTAATTATGGGTATAAGAGTCTAGTTAAATATGTGTATAATTTGTAGCTAGAATCTACATAAATTTAATTAGCAGAAGAAATTGTATTTTCCACAAGTAATGTTCCTTGGCTAAGCTAGGGAAAATTACATAGTGGTATCAGAGACACAGGTTCAACACTGAGCCTACATGGGCCAGACTCATAACGTAGAAGCAAAAATTGTAGATTAAAAGTGCAGAGAATGTCTGCACTATGCTTGTTAAAAGTTTCCAAGGGAAAGAGTGGGAATTTGCTGAGAATTTTGGTGAAATTTGAGTTTAGAGATTGAAAATATTCAATTTAAACATCTGAATGAGTTTTTTTGGTCTGTCATTGGTTGAATTTGGAATTTGCAGAGTATTCATGGAGAAATTGGGAAAATTTGGGGAAAAGCCCTAATTTCTATAATAGGATTCATTGAGAAATTGACAAAGGCATATCAAATTTTAGGTGAAGTGGTCGAGATGAAATGAACATGGCTGAAACTGGATATTAGAAGCTTAGTTTTAGAGATTCCATGGCAGCCATGAAGACATTTTCAAAATATGCATCTTTGAAAAATTTTGGAAATTTTGGAAAATTGGGAATTTTTTTGTACCATGATGTTAGCATGATGTGGATGCCACGTGATAGGGACATGGTGGCATTTGGTGGCATGGTGGTAGGACACGTTGGTGGGGTGACCATTGGAGTGGTGAGACAATACCACAAGTGGTATCATATCGCTCACAAACTGGTTTTTCCAAAAATGTGAAATCATTGTGGGTCGTTGATCATTCATTGACCTTCATCGTTAGACTTGTGGTGGGGACGAGTTCATGCACTGAAGAAAAAGGGGGTGGGATGGGACCCGCCCATTCCCAAGGATAATGAAAGGGTGCAAAGTGGAGGTCTGACATATGAGGTGGGACCCTTTTCCCATCCGAGGTTAGATGTTTGTTAGGGGGCAGTTGGTGCGGGTGGGCCTGTAAATAAAAATATTTTAATAATTTTGGACATGTAATTCGTTAGGGTTACGAACTTGAAAGAATATGGAGATTCAATTTATTGTAATGATCTTAGGGAGTCTAAGAGACCACGAAATATGAATCCTAATTTCATCCAAATGTATATATACATGTATCATATCATTAATAAAAGTATAGTCATGCCTATCTAAATCATGTGTCTAATAGTGGTATCGAGCCGCTCAGTTCTTAGGCTTATGGTAGTATTATAGAGTTGAGTTCTTACCTTCCTATCATGTGAAACACATCTTACCTTTGTGTTCCATTCTGTGTACCTATATGCAAAAACACCTTTGTCTATTGACTCTGCACGTATGAGCCTATAGTGGATTGTATTTTCCCATCTGTCATCCTTTGTCGTTCACATGTGTTAGGTTTTCTATCCTGCCAGTTTGCATGCAAAACCATCTACTGTTCATGCTCTCTTCTCCATGTGAATAACCTTATTTTGGTTATGTTGATCTCGAAGTTGCCCAAAAAAAACACATTATTCCACATCCTCAATCCATAATGCGTAAATATATTCTCTTATCCTGTAAACCCTAATTCTGCATCATACCACAAATTGTTCCAAGTATGTGCCCTCAATTTTGAAGCTTCTCTCCTCTACGTATACCACATTTCATGATGCATTCCAATTCCACGTTCCAATCTTGTTGATTGGTTAATTTAGAATGAGAAAAGAAGGTACTTCACGCAGAACCCATGAGTAGCAATTCTATATGTTGAACATGTCACTCCCTTAGTTGATTACTCTTGTCACCCTCTTTTTCATTTCATTTGAAACAAAACCCTAACTCTTGAGGATTCAATAAACCCTAATTCACTCCATCAAACAACTACATGAGGTCATAAGGGTTCACTCAGGTCTATCTGGTATGGATTCGCTAGATTCGTCCATGTGACTTGCAAGCCTCTTGCGAGATGTAGGAGTGACCATGGATCTAACTAAAAATGATATAGAGCTACAACATTTTTTACTATGGAAATTGGAATTTATATTTATTGTGTCAGACGTGTTTCTTTAATGGAGGGATTGGTTCAAATTTTTTCCCTCAAAACCAGTCTACGTATACGGTTGGTTGAGAGCAATGTTGGATATGGTAAGTGGTAATGACCACTTGAGAGAGAATATTTCCATTCCATATGAAATCTCATATTCATAGGTTAATTCCATATACAAATCTATATGTAGTTTTTGTTATGGAAAGTGAGATTCAATGACACTAGGATTACAAAGGCTGTAATTCCAGCCAAAAATCTTCATGAAATGCCCCTTTTTCTTTGGTTTCAATGCTAAGATAATCAAGTTGCAACACTCACAAGATATAGATTTTGTATTAACATATTCAACATTGTGGAAACTTCAAGTTGTGACGATACAATATATGAATTTAATGTAATCGTAATTAACATTAGAAATTTTACAGTAAAGAAAGTAACATAATCATGTACATGATTGTGATATTTATTAATGGTGCCAAATAATGTACAGTACATCAATTAAGTTGACAATTCCAAGTAAACAATTAACATAAATCACTCAATAACTGGAAATTAACATCACCTACCCACCCATCGTCCTATACCTACAGGGTTAGGACCTTCAAGACACATAATCAATGCTCAAAATCCAAGATTCTTCCGATTTATTTTGACCATTTAAGGTCTCAGGATTGGAAGATATTCTGAAGACTTGAAGATATATATTCCATAATTATTCCCAGTCTATTTATGTAAGAGCTATCTTATTTCCTATATCATATAAATCAACATATAATTTCAAAATTTACTTAATCCATGCCAACATTAACTAAGATTATACTGACTTTTAATGATTATCTGAATAAATTCAACTGTTATTAATTACAATTCCAAATAATAATTATGTAAATATTCAGTCCTTACTCTCCATACTCCATACTCTCCATACTCTAAATTTAGTCATTTTTTATTACTTATGTTGTGCGGAGACTCCCTCTTGTGTAGAGATTCCCTCCCATATACCTCCATCCACACACCAACCTTTGCACTTCCCTCCCATATACCTCCCTCCTCACACCAACCTTCACACATCCCAACTCCTGCACAACCAAATCTCCCTCCGCACATGAACTAAGGTGTTTCAACACTTAGTTTATTTTTCAATATTTATTGGGTTTTACTGTGCAAAGATTGCCTCCCACATATCTTCCTTCATACACACTTACCTCCATACTTCAACCTCTGCAAAACTATATCAACACTTAGATTATTCTCCAAACTAATTTTACTAAGATTTATTAAGTGTTACACTCTCTTATTTATCCACACACATGCATTTTCCTATTTCTCCACACATATTTTAGTTTATTTTCTCAATACATTATTTCGTGAAATTATTTTCCTATCTCGTATCTTTTTCTAAGTTTTATTCCCCTCCCCGCTCTTTTGGCATATTTGGACACATGACAATGAAGTAAACTTATCATATGTGGAAACATGGTAGTGAAGTGGACCTACCCCAAGGTGACACTTGGAAGGTATGAGTTGGACACAAATTAATGGGTAGTGACTTGGCATGATGATTTGATGCAGGAGCATCTGAAAACAAGTTCTAGAATTGATCTCAAGGATCAAATACATTTACCAAGGGATTTGGTTCCCTAATTTATTTTATTATATCTGTAATAATTGCAAAATGTCTCTAGAAGACATTTTCGTTGAGTTTGTTTGATTAGATATCGAGTTGTTTGTCATAGGTGTTATATTAATTCTGTTGCTAAATATTAGTAACATATATCTAGTTTAGGCATTTTTTAAGATAACTTAGGATTCATTTGTTTGTGAGCTATCTGAGGGCTCGAGATATATTGAATTCTTTGTAAGAGGTAGAGGGGAGAGAGTGTGTGATATTGAATGTGTAAAAGTGTAGATCGCACAAGTCTAAGAGACCAAGAAGGAAAGAGATTTCCTGTGTAAATTTACTCCTTCATTGATAAAAAGAAAGAACACAGCGTGTGGTGTTTTCATGTTGTGTTTTTTCATTTTGTCGCATTGTTTGTTTGAATTGTTAAGCTCTATGTATAATCTATCTTGGTAGAGTGACAAGTTTATGTGATTGTAGGAAGACTGTGCATAGTTAATTTCAACAAGTTCTAAAATTTTGTTTAAAAGAATATTTCCTAAGTATTTGTCTTCACTGGAAAAAATGGTCACGATTTGGCACAGTGTAAAAACCTATAAAGATCTGTGGCAAGTTAGTATTGTTGCAGTATTTTGTATGCAGAGTAACCTGTGACGCACCTACATTGTTTGCTAAATTTCACACAGAATTGTTTGTGACATATTTCGTCAACATTGTTCGTGGATGCTTCCACATAGTGGTAATTTTGCACAGATTTATCTATGACAGAGCGCAATTCAACGCTATCGGGAAAAGGAAAAATTTGAACACATGTTCATGTTGATCTGAGGCCAAAAAAGTATCCCGAATATTGACTGTGATAGAGTGTTGAAAACTCTATGATTATGGGTTTAATTTAATGGTATTTGCCATCATTTTTTGTATCAGAGCAACATTTTATCTAAGGAATAATGCCACCTAGGAAAGGAGTAAGAGATAGGAATGTGGTAACTGATGAGTTACGCTACGAGATGAGGCACATCTAGGAAAGGATGGATGCCATGGAGACAACACAAAGGAGAGAAATTGGCATAGGAGATGTGAGTGAGAGTGAAGATATAGGTTCTAAAAAGGAAACAAAAGGAGATATATGAGGAGAAACAACAAAGGAAAAACCATTAATAATGGTCACAAAAGTTGGATCTAGGCCTAAGATGGAAGTGCCTATGTACACAGGTAATTTAAATGTTGATGAATTACTGGACTGGATAAATTCCAAGGATAGATATTTTGATTATGAAGGGGTATAAGAGGAGAAGAAGGTAAATCATGTAGTGATTGGGATAAAAGGACATGTAGCTCTATGGTGGGGTGAGTTGCAGGAAGACAGAAGGAGAAAAATAAAATTTAAGATTAAAAGTTGGGAAAAAATGGTGGCCAAATTTAAAGGCAAGTTCATGCCTAAGGATTAACAATTGAATTTGTTTAGACAATTGCAAAACCTTAGACATAAAAATATGACATTAAAATAATACACAGAGGAACTCTATAGGTTGAACATTAGAGATGGTCATATTGAGGAATATGTTGAGAAGGTTGCTAGATACATAAATGGTTTGAGGTATGAAATTCAAGATGAAATCAACTTTGTCCCTAAGAACTGTTGTAGATGCATACCAAGAAGCTTTGAAGGCATAAGAGAAGCTAGCCAGAAATCAAAACCATAGAAACAAAAGGAGTCCAACAAAAGGCAAAGGACAATATAATAGAGGAATATTTCAACATTCAAAAGAAGAGGAAGGAAGTTCAACAAATCAGTCACCAAGAGGAGGAGAATCAAGAGGTGGAATATTTTTTTCAAGAGGTTGAGGAAGAGGAAGAGAAATGAGATGTTATACATGTGGTAAAATAGGACACATGTCATGGGAATGTTCAGAGAACAAGGAAACAAATCAGAGGAATGCATATGTTGCATAAACAAAGGAATAAAATGTGAATGTAGTAGCAAAAGAATAAAATCCAGAGGTAGGGGAATCATTGTTGCTAAAGAGAGTTTTGGTTAAGGAAGAAAAGGAGGTTCATGAACCAACTCAAATGAAAAGTATTTTTAGGATTGTATGTAAGTCAAGAGGTAAGTGTTGTAAAACTTTCATTGATAGTGGTAGCACAAACTATTTGGTTTCCACAGAGATGGTAGAGAAATTGGCATTGCATAGGCTAGTACATCCCACTCCCTAAAGAGTATCCTAGTTGCAGAAGGGACATCAGATTTTGGTGAATGAACAATGTAAATTGGAATTCCATATTGGTAGCTACAAGGATGAGGTGTTATGTGATATAATTCCTATAGAAGTCTGCCATATTTTGTTGGGAAGGTCATGGCAGTATGACAGGAAAGCCATCCATGATGGTATAAGGAACACTTATTCTCTTGAAAATAATGGGAACAAGCATGTGTTGTTGCCTTTGAAGGATGACACAACCAATGAATAAATTGGTTCAAGTGTATTGTTGATAAGTGCGAAGGTGTTGCTGCCTGAAGTCAAGAAAGAAGAAGAGATGCATTTTACCTTAATTGGTAAGCCAAAGGTAATGCTCACTAATACAAACCTTGATGATTTACCTAAAAATTTTAAAGTTATGCTTGATGAATTTGTTGATATTATAGTGGATGACTT
>JASDQU010319141.1:0-10726 GCA_032191745.1 Picea mariana
CCTTGGCATGGTGACCAAAGCTGACAGCGTTACCCACAAGTACTTTCGCAGAGATGAGAAGGTTGGCTCGTGATGAGACCCGCTTTCCCTTGGCCATGCAACCAAGAGTCACTACCCTGGCATGGTAAACAGCTAGTGGCAATGTCATATCGCTAGGTACCCATGGACCTAATAGGAAGGCTCATGATGAGACCCCCTATCCTCTGATTAGGTCTTGTTTTATTATTTCTTTGGGTCCCTCTTGTTTCTTGTTGAGAAGCCTTTTATTGCTTTCTCGGGGATCCCTGGGCAAAGCATCTCGAGGTTCATTTTTAGGCTTATATATTTTACCAACTTGTTTTTACCTTCTGGGCCTTTAGCCCCTTCTTCCCACGAGGTAAGGTGCAGTCCCAAAGTAGGTCAACCCAATGCTTGGGCAAAGGGAATGGGATAGGTGAGTAGGAAACAAGATGTAAGAGTGGTCATATGAAGGGAGCGAACGATGGCTTTTCAGAAATCCCCCAGTGGAAAACCAAAACCTACAGACATAGGCTTGCTAGGGCACCCTGTCAAACCCCCCAAACATGGTCAAGTGAGCAGATGTAAAATCCAAGTAGTTGTTAGAAATAAGAGGAATCGGACGCATATATTTAAAGGTTTCCATGATCAAAGGTGATACATACGATGATACCTGGACCAATTACCTCATGGATCAAGAACCTTTTCTGATACAAGACCAATCTGATGGTGATGGATGTTGTTGTTGCTGTTAAGACAAAAGACGATGGGAGAAAAAGATGAGCCCTCCAGAGCTATGCTCAGGTCAATCCCGCTCTCGATACTCCATGTCTAGGACCTGTGGGCCTCGAAACATGATCTCCTAGTTATCCCTAAAATGTGGGGATAACATCTGGCTCCAACTCGGGGACATGTTCTCACCGTAGAGCACATGAGAACCTCAGCATCTCTGGCATAACCTACAGACCTGCTCAATCTCGATAGAGGTATTAGTAACAAATTGGGGTGGTAATGCCACCCCAGCATACATATAGATATATATATAGACTGAAAGAAAACAATCAATAAGTTTGAATATACAAACAAACTAACATGCAATGCAAATGGTATAATACACGAATGCAAAAATGCCTACTTACCTGCACTTACCTGTGAAGTCAGGTCCCCCCACCTTGGTGGGGTTTGAGGAGGTGCCCACTGATAGGTAATGGGCGCATTCTTCCCTCCAAAGTGGACAAGTAATATGAGTCGTCAACTGATTCCATTCCAACCTTGAAGGGTCCGAGCCATGACTGAGAGCTTCCTTTTACATTAGTTGGCTCTCCTTTCTAGGTATCCCACATCCATACCATGTCTCCTTCCTTGTACTTTCTGACTTTGTATTTGGTCGTACCTTGGACAACCCTAGTGTATTGTGCTAAGGGAGGAGGGTGGACTTCTGCTGTAAACACTTCCTGCTGGGATGGGCGGATTTGTACGTCATCTACAGATTTCTTTAATATCTTCACCGTCCGAATCTCTTTGTTCTTGAATTCATCTAGGAGTTGTTGGTATTCTTCTTTCTTAGGCCATTTGATCTAATCAAAGTCCTCTTCCGTTGTAAAGGGCATATCTTCTGGAGAATACTTTTGAAGGGTTTGTATCATCTCGTCTTGTGCTTTGTTATTATTGACGGGGTGAGTAATATCTTGCACATGGTCTCCGGTTATCGACACATTGAGGAGACGGCCTATCGTTCCATTTTTCAAAGGCAATTCCAAGAATGTGAGGTCCATCTCAAGGGTGCCACCCAACATTGCAGCAAATTTTCTAGATAACAACATTCCCCACACATCTGGGACATCAACTACCACGATGTCAATGTCGACTATCTTCTCTGGGTACTCCTTTAGGCAAACTTCCACATTCTCAACCACCCCGTGTGTGGGTATGGATTTAGATTCGAAGCCACATACATTTCTATAAGGCCGTGTGACCTTTAAACCCACTTGTCGCATGACTTTAAGTGACATCATGTTGGCACATGCACCTGTATCTAACATGCACTTGTTGAGGCTCTTGTCGTTCATTGTTAACGTCATGAAGAAAGGACGGTTCTCACCGTATTGGACCCTGAAGTGATCAACTTGCAACATAATAAGGGGGTCCATGGGTTCATCTGATCCCATAAAGAAAGTATCAAAGTGTTCCTTGATAGACGGGATCTTAATTGCTTCTCTTAGGGGGACGTTTACATGCATCTTTGATAAAGCCCCTTCGAGGTCAAAGTTTAGGTCAACCTTCCCAGCCTTGGATGTCTTGGGAAGAGGTACCTTTTCCGGTGAGGGCTTTTCCTGGTCAGCGGTGGGTTGGTTCAACTTCTTTCTTCGGTATACCTGAAATTCTTGTTTCTTTAGCTTCTCTCATGATTCCTGGTCCAGGTTGTTTATTACCGCCATCCTTGCTGATCTGGCTGCTTCTTTCACGACTTCCTGATGTTCTGCATCGATGATATTTATTTGAGGAAACTCCATGAAATGGTCCATGTTGTTGACTTGTTGATTGCCATTACTGTAAGGACACTCATGCTCCCAATGTGCTTCACTGCATTCTAGGCACCAAGGATTTTCATCAACAACATTTGCAGGGGCCAAGGTGTTTGGAACTTCTTGCTCATGATTTGGTTTATAAAATTGCCCCCCCCTTCTGGAATTGTCCTTTGTACGGGACCCTGGGTTCTTGGGTCTGAGATATTTCCAAGTTGACAATCCTACTCATCATTTGCTCTTGATTTTTTATGATACCATCCATAGAGGCTTGCAACTTGGTGATACTAGAACACAGGTCTGAAGTAGGCTCAGTGTTGTGAACTATTTTTGGTTCGGTGTCTATTCTCCCCCTTGGATTAGCAAAAGGCTCAATCTTGGATGAAAGAAGGTTTCCCTCTATTTTAGTAGCGATCTCTTGGGCTTCCTGAATGTATTGGGGGTTTTTTATCTCTGAGAAGATACCCTAGTTGGCCATTGAAAGATCTGGTGTAAACGTGGACGAGGTAGTCATCTTTCGGATGATGGCTTGCGGGGATCCTTTGGAGCAAAGTCTCAAATCTAGTATGGAACTCTCGAATGGACTCATTTTCATATTTGGAAAGGTTATTCAGTCGAGTGAGGAGCATGTTAGGGTCTTCTTTGACACTCCATCTTTTGAGAAAGGCCTCTTCAAGTCCGTCCATGGTTTTGATGCTTCCATTGGGAAGGCTTAGGTACCAACGCCTTGAGGCATCATAAAGAGTAGCGGAGAACAAATTCATGACTAGATCTTCAGCATCATCACTAATGGGATGAAGCTGAAAAAACGCCCAAAAGTTGCTCATGTTCTCTTCGGCACTGATTGCATCAGTACCAGTGAATTTAGGCAACCACTTCTCATACTTGGGTGGCATTTGCCTAGGGTAGCCTGGTATGGCTGACATGTCTAATGGTTTGAAAAGAGTAGATGACCATTGTCATTGATTGTTGGTTGGGTTCGTTGTAGCGGTCTGAGAGCTAGACATGATTCTTAAAGGAAGGCTTTTCCCGAAAAGTGATTTGACAACAAGAGAGTTCTTGGGAGGTTTCCTTTTGAAAGACAAAGGAGGATTATTGAACCTCTTTTTGGTTTGTGGAGTTGCCAGATAGTTTACTTGAAACTACCAAAGAAAAAGGGAAAACGCCCTAGTGGAGTCGCCAGGTAAGCTTGTAAGATAAGACTTCTGAGGCAAGGCTTACCGAAAAGTGTCATCTTGAGGAGAATTGACTCAGTGTTCCCCGAAAACAGCGCCAAAATGTTATCGCACAGTTTGTAGCTAGGAAGAAAGGCTATAAAATAGAAGGCCAAACTGGCGTAACAGGAACCTGTCCCACCCAATGTCACCACGATGGGGAGGTTCATTCTCTTTAGGGAGGTGAGGCCCAGGGGAGACGTCCCTGGTGACCTGGGGTTTTGAAGAGGCTAAAGGATAATCAGACAATGACAAGTTCCCCCCTTCACAGATCACCACCAAAACAAATAGTCCGGCTTATAGCCAACAAAGATAACCAAGTAGAATCCCTGCCCGAGAACAAAGCAACAATAAACTGATATATGCAGGCTTTGGTTAGTACTTCATATGTATCAACAACTATCTGATATTCAATTTAAGCAATTAGAAAGTAAATGTTGACGAAGTCAATGTTTACAAAATAGCAATAAAATAATGTCACTTCACCAATAAATGCTAGAACGATATGGCATTCAATGTAATAAACCAACACTTTACTGAATTTATGCCTAAAACCACATTCAATTGCTCACAAGATGAAACATTGCTACAATAAAGATGAATATCCAATAATGACGTCACCAACTTAGGGTTAGTAGGGTTAGCTAGAGTTAGGGTTAGTGTAGTTAGGGTTTCAATTCAAAATCTTTGAGAGAGTTTAGATCAAGTTCTACTTCAACGTTTGAGGTCTTAGATCAGTGCCTTATGGTTTAATGGAGTCATAAGTGAAGGACGCACAGGTTGAAGGAGGCAAGATTTCAAGGACTAGAGGGAAAAGTTTTGAAGTGATGCTAAAGTAGGGCCTCAAAATCGGAACCCTAGGGGAGAGAAGCTCACTTTGGTGTTGCTAGAGCAAGGCCTCGTGCTCTCTCCTCCTTCCCGACAAACGGCTAGCTCAATAATAACAAAATATAACCAAAACAAGAGGGTTTGATGAGGGAGGTGTTGCTAGAGCAAGGCCTTGCAGCAAACCCTAGAAAGAGCATGGCCCTAGTGTAGTAGACCTAGGCCAGGAACGTCTCACTCTTCTTGGCTTCAGAACAGTACGACTAGTAATAGCGAGAGGAAATCAGAGTGTAGCTAAGGCTAGGCTCTTTCTTTCCTCAACAATAGCTTAAGGTTTCTCTATCAGGGGACATGAGACAATGACCTACTTGTGTGCTTGTCCCCTAGGGTTTTGATTCAACAATATTTATAAACAAATGCAAGAAATTGAACTACAACCATTCATTTAAGAATTTTTGCAGAAAAATACTTACAAATTACCAAGAAATGACCATGCAAACCCTAGTTGTAACACCTTCCTTCAAGAGAAACACCATAAATGCCAAAAATCTCTTCCTTCAACAAATGCGCATCACTTAATTCAGCCAAAGATCCAAGATAGGGTGCCAAAATCAGGCCTCACTAATGAGTGAGTAAGTTTTGATCTTAAAATGAGAGTGAAAATCTCCCATTTATACAAAACCTTGACCTATTTTTACATTTTAGGTCAGGTAAAAGGCCCACAGGGCCAAATTATCAAATCATATTGTTTCACACTAAATTGTCAAATTAAAACCCTAATTGAGTTGTAAAGGGATAAGAAACCCCTCTAAGGGAGGCGTTAGCCCCTTCTAGGGCAAATGGGGCATCCTGGAGCAAAACGTTGGCCCTCCTTGGGCCTCTCCAACCTGCCACACGTGCCAATACTGCCCAGTCTGCCTCCCAAAACGTCCATACTCTTGGATGACATCATGGCTATGATGGGTGACGTCCTAGGCCTTCCAAGGCCAATGGTCCACTGAAAAAGGGAAAATCCCCCTAGGTCAAGCTCTGTCGAGGTGCCTCTGGCGGAACGTCCTCTTCTTTTCCGGTGCAAGACACCTATCCATCTCTGTCTCGTCTCTGCCCCATGGTGGGGTCTCAACATCCATTTGATGGGCTCTTCAGCTCCATGGAGGTCCGAACTGATCATATCCCCATGTTTACCGGTCCAAATGGTACCTGTCCGTCGGGTATGGTCCTGCACATCAAAGGCTACACCCTCCATGGGCTCATCAGTCACAGAAATCATAGCAATGTCAATCACATTTCATCATTAATATTATTAATCCCTAATACATCAATCAATAGCTCAAAGATGTTATACAAGCCTACAATACAAGTCTGGGGAAAATGAGAAGGCTTTCTATTGGGCTAGTGTCCACAGAAAAAAGGAAAGTTCCCAGAGAGATCTCATCCAAGCCATGTAAGTGGATGATGTGGTCAGGGGATGTCCAAGCATGTGGGTGCAGTAAGGGCCAATGATGTAACGTTTTACCTATGGGTGTCTTTGTAGAAGGCGAGTTGTCCCTGTCATGGATGAATTTTTTCCAAGCCCATTTTTGCCTTTATTCTTTTTATTCTTCTATTTGTTTTTTTTTTCAAAAGCTAATTAGGGGACACTACCTTGGCATGGTGACCAGAGTTGACAGCGTTACCCACAAGTACTTTCGCAGAGATGAGAAGGTTGGCTCGTGATGAGACCCCCTTTCCCTTGGCCATGCAACCAAGAGTCACTGCCCTGGCATGGTAACCAGCTAGTGGCAATGTCATACCGCTAGGTACCCATGGACCTAATAGGCTGGCTCGTGATGAGACCCCCTATCCTTTGATTAGGTCTTGTTTTATTATTTCTTCGAGTCCCTCTTGTTTCTTGCTGAGAAGCCTTTTATTGCTTTCTCGGGGATCCCTGGGCGAAGCATCTCAAGGTTCATTTTTAGGCTTTTATCTTTTACCAACTTGCTTTTACCTTCTGGGCCTTTAGCCCCTTCTTCCCACGAGGTAAGGAGCAGTCCCGAAGTAGGTCAACCCAATGCATGGACAAAGGGAATGGGATAGGTGAGTGGGAAACAAGATGTAAGAGTGGTGGTATGAAGGGAGTGGACGATGGATTTTCAGAAATCCCCCCAATGGCAAACCAAAACCTATAGACACGAGCTTGTTAGGGCACCCTGTCAAACCCCCCAAACATGGTCAAGTGAGAAGATGTAAGATCCAAGCAGTTGTTAGAAATAAGAGGAATCAGATGCATATATTTAAAGGTTTCAATGATCAAAGGTGATACATACCACGATACCTGGACCAATTACCTCAGGGAGCAAAAACCTCTTATGATACAAGACCAATCTGATGGTGATGGATGCTGCTGCTGCTGTCAAGACAAAAGACGATGGGAGAAAAAGATGAGCCCTCCAAGGCTATGCTCAGGTCAATCCTGCTCTCGGTACTCCATGTCTAGCACCTGTGGGCCTCGAGACATGATCTCCTAGTTATCCCTAAAAAGTGGGGATAACAGAGCCAAAAGGGCCTACCTAGAATCGTTGCAGTAACCAAGAAGAGACCAGCGTGGTCCCATGAAACTTTGGAGGATGCAACATTGATGAACCATATCATGAGCAAATAGCTCTGATGATTATACATACTCAAAGAGAGTCGGGCTTTAGAGGGAGAATGGGGACTCAAAGACTTTTAGATTCAGATGAAACATCAAGACGTCTTCCGGAGCTTACAGATAGATGCCATGAGTTGAGAAGGCTAGATCGAAGCCTGATTTGTTTCCAGAGGATTCTCCCATCAAAAGGGAGAAGACTATGAAGAGACACTTGCTCTAGTTTATTGCTACCGATGAACATGTAGAAGATATGTTGACCAAGCCTTTGTTAGGGACAAACTTGGAGTGGTCCAAATGTTTTTCTCCAGCATTGAGGAGTGATGTGTTCCCCAATAGCGGAAAGCGATGTGTTCCCCAGTAGAGCGAAGTGATGAGATCCCCAGTAGTGGGAGCTACTCCAGCGCAGGTTGGTACTCCAACACAGGCTGGTATGCTACCCCAGCCCAGGCTAGTACTCCTAAGCAGGCTGGTATGCTACCCCAGCGCAAGCTGGTACTCCTACGCAGGCTAGTATGCTACCCCAGCGCAAGTCGGTACTCCAACGCAGGATGGTATGCTACCCCAGTGTAGGTTGGTACTCCAACGCACACTGGTATGCTACCCCAGCATAGGTTGGTTCTCCAACGTAGGATGGTATGCCTACCCCAATGCAGGTTGGTACTCCAATGCAGGCTGGTATGCTACTCCAGTGTAGGTTGGTATGCTACTCCAATGCAGGCTGGTATGTTACCCCAGCGCAGATTGGTATGCTACTCCAACTCAAGCTGGTATGTTACCCCAGCGTAGGTTGGTATGCTACTCCAACAAAGGTTGGTATGCTACTCCAATGCAAGTTGGTATGTTACCCCAGTGCAGGTTGGTATGCTACTCCAAAAAAGGCTAGTACGCTACTCCAGTGAAAGTGCATAACTTCTTATGATGTATGGATTCGTGAAACTGAACGAGACAATGGTCGAGGTGTGCAGAAGCGCAGAAGCAGTGATGATGATCGTGCCAAGAGGAATACCTTCCTCGTTAAGAGGGAGTGTTAAATTTTTGAGTCAGATTCTCTGTGAGCTGATGACTTGCTAGTTTTGTATGAACTAGATGTCGATCCGTAGTGTCGGTAATGATTCTCAGTGAGAGTGTTGATCAGTAGCATCGAAGGTTACTAGCTGGAGGGCCAACCAATAGTGTTGGAGGTGTTTTCCAACTAGATGGCTAATGTGCGGCTATGATGGTGATACTTGTTACATGATTTGTTTGATCATATGATAACATGTGTGGCTATGGTGATGCTACTTGTAGACTGGTCTGCAAGACCATGTGAGTCTTTCCCATCCCATGTGAGATGGATGGATGTGTTTGAGACCACTACATGAAGAACATCTTAGTTAATACCTCCCTAGCTAAGAGGGAGTGTTGATGTTTTGGTAGCTGCAGGAGGTATTAACCTCCACGTGTAACCTATGACTTAGAATAAAATATTCTAGAAGCAAGTGAACCATTAAATAGATGTGTGAAAACCCTATATGACAAGTTGGCCTAGAAGAATAAATAATATTAGAATATTATCTTCCAGAAAGACAAGTCGGCTCCACAGGAAAAAGATAAACAAAAGATATAATTACCAGAAAACCAGGTCGACCCAGCCAGAAAAGTCAATGGACAGATTAATATAAATAGAGGACGTTTTAGCTCATTTGTACACCCAGTTAATGTGAAACTCTTGTGAAGAGTTGCAGTTGTAGCTGCAAGGAGGAATAAGGGTGCATGGTCATCTCTTGGTCTTGGTCTCTCTCTTGGTGATTTTATTGGTGATATTCTCGATGATATTCTTGCTAAGTATGGTGCAAGTTTGAAGGAGAGAGTAGTGCAGATGCAACTGCTACAGTTGTATATGGTACTTGTTTTGTGGATATGGAGACTCTCTCTCTTGTGCGCTACCCTTGGATAAGGAGCACTCTACTTGTATTGAGTTGTTGTAGTAGTTAGCAACTAGGGTTTATCTTTTGGTTCTAAAGTAGGCTTGTCGAAATTATTCTAAGTAAAGGTTAGTGTGCTCCGAGGTGGCATATGTGAATGCCTATGGTTGGGTGACAATGATGTGACATTGTCTATGGTTAAATGAGCATACCAAAATTTCAACAAATAAGAGGGGTTGCAGGCCCAGAGGTTGATTACACTAGCTAAGAAAAAGAAAAATAAAGAAATAATAATGCTAAAGAAAGAAAGAAAGAATAACAAAGTTCTCTCAAAAGCCGATCCAAACTTGCTCTCTACCCTTCATGCGTTCGCCCCAATCCCAGAGCAGCGATGTTATAGATTGAAACCTTATAAAGGGGACTTGCAAATATGATAAAGAGGACAAATAAAAAGGTAGATTAAGGGGTTTGGAAAAATGTAGTGCTTAGAAAGTGGTAACTCAAGAGCAAGTGCAACCTCCACAAAGGTGCTCATAGAAATGGACTCAATGACACCATAAGCCATGAAGTAACCTCGATCCATATTACTATCACACTTACTCTTGAAGGGTTCTTTTCTTTCACTGCTTCGCCCGAGACATATTCCACTACTTGGGTCTTCTCTTTCACTGTTTTGGTTGGCACACCTAATAGGGTTAGATGAAGGTCCTCCCATATTCAAACTTGCTAACTTACATAAAGTCTTGAGCTAGTGTGAAATTTGAAGGGGATACCGATGTGAATTGTTCATGTCACTTATATATTAAGTAACAACTTACTTTGCATGATTCAAGGACTAGTATATCTTACGAACATTGGATTTACTTGATTTCATATTTTGTTTTGATATGGATGCCCCTAACATGGTTCTTTGAAGGACGCCCCAAGATTTCACTAGCACATTGTTCCTCTATTACAGGATCTAGCACGTGTTATACAAAGTAGTGAGTCACCCAGTGACTTGACACATTCAGACAGTGGCTCTCACATCTTCAATGACTTGGACGATGCATAGATGGGATTGATTTTGACAGATTGGGTCATGGTGGCACACAGATGGGCTGGAAGCCCACATGTTGGCAATTGTACCCCAGGGATTATTACTCATCGGATGAAGGATGTTGCACCAGTGGACATTTGGATGCCTTGCAAAGATGAGATACTCTCCTTTCCACCTTGGTCACTATGCCCTACACCTTGGACGTTGGCCTTCCATTGATGATGATGTCACACTTTAGGGTTTGACAATGATGGGGCTTGATGACCACTTGGGCTACCACTAATGATGTGACATAACAATAGATGAGGAGATGCACCTCCTACCATGATTGCACCATGAAATGATGACACATGGCCTTGGAAGGCCCTCACACACACTCTTTGATCATGACGGCACCACACATGTGACCTAGGAAGGAATTATTGTATTGTTTTGACATGATTTACCATTTGTAGTGGAAAATTGATTTACTGTCGTATTGCATGCCTCTAACCAAAGGAACATGAAAAGATCCTGGTCATGAATCATTGCCTTGGCAACTCCAACGATGAACCAATTCTTCATTTCAGCAACCTCATTATACTATGTGTTGA
>JASDQU010319143.1:0-13202 GCA_032191745.1 Picea mariana
TTCGCCAGGGACGAGATCTCTATGTTAGCCAACAGAGTCGATTGTGATACATCATCCATCCCTTCAAGCATGAGGTATTATTTGATGTTTCCCCACTAGATGTATGTGATGTTCTCTTGGTCCAACCATATATGTGGAAGAGCCATGTTTTTTATGAGTCTCGACCCTGCAATGTCATTGTTTCTCTAGGTGGTCATCTCTACTGAATACCATAGGTAGTTCCAACTGTTTTTCTACCTAAACAGTGACACAAGGTAGTATCTCATACTAAAAAATTCATCTTCTTCACAATCTGTTCAAAAGGTGAACAGAAGGATACTCCAACCACTACAACCTTGACCCAAGCACCTTCTATCCAACAGAAGCAAGTCGAAAAGATTGCAAAAAAGTGCAAAGATTCCTTCTGCACATAGGCATATCATGTATATAGACTAGTTATAAAGTTCCAACCCTTCCAACCACATGTTTGTGACAACCTTCAACAAGCTAAGCAACTCATCAAGATGCAGATTCAACAAATGCTTTTCCCTCTCCCCTGGGAAATCAACGCAATGGAGACCATTTCTTCCTAAGGAGAGAGGATTGATCCAGGTGGATATCGGTGGCCACCCATCTTTTCCAACTGGCTCAAAACAGTTTTCTGACAATTTTGGTAATTTACTATTTTTAGTAGTTTTTAACTTCTGGGGCCATTTTGAGGGCCTAAATGAAGGTTTTTTTGGATCGATATTCTTAATGATATTTGAAGGTTCTGAATGATCCCCCTAAATGAATCCCCTCAACGATACCTTTTCAATGAGATATTGTGCACCCCAAACGGAGATTGTATACCAAAATTACGCCCCCGAGAAGTTGATACACCAAACTACCCAAAACGGGGTCCACAAAACTGTTGGCTTTTCATCTTCCGGGGTTAGGGTTTTGGACTTTATATATGATAAAAAGGAATTTGGAGTCTCATTGTAAAATCATCTTCTCATGGATGCGAGTAGCCTTCACATCTCTTCTCAGAGATAAGTTTCCACCATTCTAGCGAGTCTTTCACTCTATATTTTTACACTCTTTGTACATTTTTGCTCATTAATAGAAAATTGTGTATTACTACATCTCTATGTTTATGGTTGCATCTCTGATACATTTCTGTTATATTATTGGATATCCAACATATCTCTGTACATTGATTTATTATATATCCGCTCTCATTTCGTGCCGAAAATAATCTGGATCATGCAGGTTATTACATGTGTAATTGTAGGTTGTTGTTCATGCATATGTAATCCATTTTAGCTACAGGGTTGTTCTAACGCAGGCAAGAGGGTATGATGTCAATTGTTTCTTAGGTGTGGAACAAGGTTAGATATGTAACCTTTTATTTAGATTGAATAGGACAACAAGAGAGAATAACTCTCAAAGGAATGATGGCTTTCCCGGTTAAGGGTTTCGAGGGTAAAATCTCAGTGTACAATGTGATTGCTTGTGTCATTTATGTTCTTGATTAAATTCTTCTTCTCTTCTACTAGGATAAGTGTGGAAGTGTCTTTCATTTCCTGACACGTTTCCTCTCAAGGCTTGTATATGGCTCAATTTATAGCCTCCAAATGGAATTGAAGGGTCGAATCAAAGCATTTCCAATATATGGAAGGTCAAGGATCATGGATCACGTGGCTTGGCATGAAAAACCCAAAATATTTTTAATTTTGAGCACAAAACCCAATGTACACGGGTTGTAATGGAGCAACATGTGTATACACATGTTTTTTAACTTTAGCCTGCGTATATGCACAAAAAATTAAATTTTTGACTTTGGATGAGAAAAATAGGGGAATTGAGTCTGTAGAGGGAAATGGAAGGCCACCAAAGCATGATGCATGGAGTGTGGAAAAAATTGCTATAACACAATTGTTAGAGGCAATTTTAGAGTGAGTTAAGCCACCTTTATATGAGTGTATGCAACAATTTTATGTAAGTTTAGTTGTAGCAATTTTTTATAAAAGCAACAAGAAATATAGCTAGTTTGCTAGGGTTAGAGTTAGTATAGTTAGTAAAATGCTTACAAGTTTTGAGAGAGAGGTTCATCAATCAATTCACCATAAAAGTTTTTTAATATTAGTGCCTTTATATGGTTATGGAGTCTTCCAATGCAACCAAGATTGATCTACTTGAAGCCAAGAGGTAAGATATAAACCCTAAGGTGAAAGAACATTTGGGCCTTAGGTCTTAGATCTTGAGGAGAAGGATGTCTATGGTGCAAGCACATTTGGGCCCTAGAAATATTTCCTCCCTTATTGTAGCTTTAACTAGACCAAAGATCAATTATCTAGGGCTAAAATCCTAAAGTGATAGAACTTTAGGGATTTAGGGTTCTAACCCAAGAAAGGACAATTAACCAATTCTAGAAAAATATAAACTTGTGAGAGAAATAAGCACTTATGTTCCTCTCTTAGGGTTTCAATAAACAATACTCCCTACAAAAAAATAGAAATTTCAACATAAACATTAATAGCATAAACAAAAATCACAGAAATTTACTTACTTTATCCAAGAAACCAAGAAAATTTCACCCTAATTACATAAATATCCATCCAAAATCAGAAAAACCATCCATAAAATATTCTTCCAAACATAGCACATGAGAGAGAAAGAGCTAATAACCCCTAACGACCAAACATTTCAGAATTAGTCTCATAATGGTGAGAGAAAGATGATCCAAAATGAAAGTAGCCTTACACTTTTTTCCACAAACATAACATAACATAACATTCAAGTGGGATTGACCCTCATTTAACCCTTTATATATGCTAAAATGTGAAAAATAAATCAAAATATCCCACACGTGTGAAAGATCAAGATTACATAAGAAAGGAGGGGGCCTCCAAAGGCCATATGGAATCAATCCATAGTGGAGAGTGTGAAAATTATGTCTCTCCCCACTCAAAATCATGAAAACCATCATCAATACCCCATGAATACTCCAAACCTTATCTCCATCAAACTCTAAAATATGACATCATCATCAAACTAGGCCCAACAACCAGGATTTGGGATTTTCATCTCATATTTACTATGTATCTAACTGTCTTCTACTGCAATGTACATGATCTAGGTGAGGGATAAGCTCTGGGGCACTCTACCCATCTCGTGGGGATTCTAGCCCATATATGTGCCATCATGATTAAATCTATTGATACCAAGCCCATATGTCCAACATTCAAGGTTCTGAGGATTTGAGAGTCTATATATGAAGGTGATGAGTCACTAGATGACCCATTTCTCTACATCACATGTGCCAAGGTCCTACAAATAAAGGAACAATTTCCTAGGTACAATTCCAGGATGTCCCTCAAAGAACCATGTCAAGGCCATCCAAAACAAACCAAAGTATAAAACAAGGTTAGCGAAGGTTCATAAGAAACATTTTTCCTTAAAGCATGCAAAGTAAGTTGTAACTTAAGGTATAAGCCATGTAATACAATTCACCTCAGTATCCCCTTCAAGCATAACACCATCCCAAGACCTCATGTGAGTTGCCAAGTTCAGGTATGGGAGGGCCTTCATCCAACCCTGTTAGGCGTGCCACCTAGACAGGAAATAAAAATAACCTAGGTAGAGGGATAGGTCCCGAGTGTGACAGGGAAAGNGAAGCATAACACCATCCCAAGACCTCATGTGAGTTGCCAAGTTCAGGTATGGGAGGGCCTTCATCCAACCCTGTTAGGCGTGCCACCTAGACAGGAAATAAAAATAACCTAGGTAGAGGGATAGGTCCCGAGTGTGACAGGGAAAGTAAAAACCATTCAAGAGTAAGTGTGAAAGTGATATGGTTTTAGGGAATAATCCATGGCTCATGGTGTCATTAAATCCATTTCTATGAGCTCCTTTGTGGAGGGTGTGATTTCTCTTGAGTTTCCCAATATTTACACACCATTTTTTCCAAAACCATTTATCATCCATATTTTTAGTCCACTTTATCATATTTTCAAGTCCCCTTTTATAAGGTTTCAAACTTTAGCATTGCTATTTGGGATCAAGGTGAGAAATGAAAGAATAGATCTCAAGTTTGGACCGGCTTTTGTTAGTCCTTTTTTATTATCATTCATTTATTTCTTTAGAATCATTTTCTTATTCTTTTAATATAAACTACAATCAACCTATGGGCCTTAATCCCCTCTTCTCATGAGAGAATGGACAATGACCCATTGCCAAATTTTAGTACACTATGAAAGGCTCCAGGATGGAAAGTGTCAAGTATGTTGGGGAAAAGAACATTACCCTTGTGAGGCCCCCATGGTAGTACCCCTTTACTCTGGGCGGTGACAACACGATACATGGAATAGAATATGAACACTAAGGTGAAACAAGGAAACTGGCATAGATTCCCAAACCAGTTATCCATTATCCAAATTCAACCAAAGATCCTCATCCACATGCCCAAAACATTAAGCACAAATCTTTGCATAAAATAAGGACTAACATACCTCATGGTGATGATGGTTTACCATCTCCCATACTCTGGGTTGCTTGGACATGATGAACCTTAGTTGATCTATTGTTGTAAAGGTGAATGAGGGGGGTTGATTGGCTACCATATTTGGACATGCTAATCATCATCAATGGTCATGATCATGTTCTCCATTGCAGGCCATGAGACATGATCTCCTCTATTTACCCCTAGGCATGGCGGGGATAACATGATTTAATTTCATTCCATCCATTGCAATTGAGGTCATATATTAGTGGATGATAAATATTGTGCCATGAAAATATGACGTTTGGAGCACTTGATACTGAGTATGTGTTGGGACAACCAATTCTTTTTTGAGATGCAATTCAAAGTCAGCTTGTGTCTTGCAAAATCTATAATAAGCTCGTGTAACAATAAAATATTATTTCACGGTTAGGATCAGTCATAGAATCAAAAGGTACAAAACATACATGTGGATATGATAATCTTAATGAAAGCTATTAGCAAAAAAAACACACTCGCCAACATTATTATCATGCTGAATCAATGCTTCAACAATGAAACAAATAAAAATCCTTAGGAAATGAAATGTCAGTCATCTAGTCAAATGGAAATGCTTATTGAAAATAAAAAGAACATAACTAATGGGTGCAATGATCAAATGATCTGATTTGGAATAATTTTAGGAGGGGCCCCAAGCCCGCTAGCTTGGGGAAGGTGTTGAGGCCTCAACGGAGAAACATGCCCATAATTTCTCTCATGCAACTAACAACATATTTAAAAACATGAATGCAACTATTCAAGCAAACACAGCAACATTCATATAAAACATTACATAGTGGAATTAAAATAATAAACATAACATGAAGCCTATATGTAAATATCAACACATCAATGTTTTGACGTGGTAAAACCCCTACAGGGAAACATCCATGGTTGTGGCCAATGTGGCCACTTGGAGCAATTTATTAATGCAAAAGAAAAATATTACAGAGAGATTTACAAGAGATTTTATCCCGATCGATCATCGAGAAATACCCTCCATGCTATTTAAATAGAGATGATGGACCAATTGGGTGTTAAGACACAAATCAATGTAGTCATTAAGATTGAGGAGAATATGAACCGTCAAATCACTCTATCTTGGGAACATATTGTGACCATCAAATTACCTAGCTACAAATGCATACTAAAGAAACACACTTTTTCGTAATGACACATTAGACCAAGTTGATCTTAAATAACTCCTAACCATATAAACATCCTAACATAAATAACCAACTAGCTACATATGAAGGTTGTTCCTCCTAGAGATAGGATTATTGTTCATTTTCTCTCAACAACAATCTACCCATGTGTTGAGGCTATGAGTCCACAAGGAGGTCCAACCCTCTTGGTTGTCCACTCTCCAAATTCATTAGCCCAAAAACCCAGGTTCTACTCCAAAGATAGTCTCAATCAACAAGCTCTCTGTCCCCTCAACCTACACAACTCACAGAATGGGATACCCCTTCTTCACCATGTAGTCCCCTGGGCCTTCTCACTTCCCTCCAGGGTTTTAGTACACCCAATTGGCTAGGCGATATCAAAACTTGGGACTCCATGAATGATAATTTATTTAATGAGTTCTCACAACAACCTTCTCAAGGATCTTGAGCCATTTCCTCAATAGGAAATTCCAATTAGAGGCATACAACCTCATTATTCACATTAATTCACAACTCCCCCAAGTTGTCACAGGAACCCAACCTAATTTTCAGCATCAAACTCAGCCCAACAAGATTTATTTCCATGGCCAACATGGTTGGCGCTCTTTCCTAGCATCCCCACTCCTCTCTTTCTTCCAAAAACCAAGATGTAATTTTTTTTTTCTCTTCCAACTCAAATTTCCTTCTTCTTCCATGCTTTGTTGACTCTTACTCTTCCCCCAAGTGTTATACTACAATTTTCCACATCATCTGCATTTGTGAGATGGCTTAGTCCTTATCCCTAGATTTCAAATCTAAATCCCATCCTCCTGCATCAATTTAATATAAAAAACAAAAATTTTGTTTCCATCTGCAGGTCATTAGTGTGACCCCACAGATTTCTACACTTTGCTAGTGTGAAACCCGTGACTACCCTCAAAAAATATGAAAAATAAAATAATTCCACATTTTCGGGCAGGTTTTTTAGTTGGGCTCATTCCTAAACACCCTTGAGCCCATAAACAATGGAATTAAACCACATCAACCCCTTGAGGATGGTATACATTCACCTTTGAGGGAATAGATGAAGAGGACAACCAAGGTGAAAAGTTATGTTGTTGAATATGCAAGATTCCCTATCTCCCTTCATCCTCTGAGTATCATCCCCTTGTTCTAGAAATTTCTTTCCAGTGCTCCTTATTCTCCTTTATATGACCATAGGGTGTGTTCCTATCCCTTTTGGGTCATCTGAAGAAGGGAAATACTTCTAAGTTGATTCTTGAAGTACCATTGGAGGAACCTGGGTGGTTGGCTTCGAGGAAGTGTTAGCAGTTCGAGTCAGGTTGTAACTACTCATTCTTACCATTTTCAATAAAAGAGTTATCTTTCCCCCATACATGTGTAAATTGATTTTGATTTGTTGATATATGCTAACTTCTTTCATATAATAGAATATTTGCACATTATATGTATGATTTGAATCTATAACTACCTTGTTGTAACATACATTTGGTCTTCTTTTACATGTTCATACTAGTGAAGATAAGGAGCAACATCAAAGGTGGGGAGCAAGGATCGACATAATACGTAGGATATAAGGTGTGAGGCATCTCCTTATCTCTCTCTCTCTCTCTCTCTTTTTATATTCTTAAAGTATTTATTCTTCTCATAAAATTGTTGTGTGTGAGGGTAGGGTTATGCTTTTTGTATATGGTCTTGCTATGTTGTGACATGACCCAAGGTCACAGGGGAAAAATATTGTATCAGAATTAGCAACCATAATGGGAATGTCTTCTCCTAGTTTGGGTTAGTCTTAGGGTGTCTTGTGTTGTAATTGATTCCTATACATTTTCTTTTTTTATAAACCTTCTTTTCAAATCTTTTTCCATCTAGAAACTTTTTCCTAAGATTCAGGAAGCCTCCTTCTCGATTGGCTCTTTTATTTTTTCAATTTTTACTGGTTCATCCACACTTTGGCTTTAGATGAGTCATGAGTATCTACACTTTTCCTTTGTATGACCCGCAGATATCCACAAGTCCTAGTGTATACAGTCATGAATCTATGTAAAATTTGAACTTTTTATCCTTGTTTCTCTCATCTTTGAAGGATCTGGTTTGGTTTTTCAGTACAGTTTGAGCCTACTGGGATGATTTTTTCCTTTTTTTGATCTATTGAGTCTCTGAAAACTAATGAATCATATGAAATATCTTGCTTTTAGTTAGTTTGTTCTGTTTTCTTATAAGTTTCTTTAGGTTAGTTGAAAGGTCATTTGTGAACTGCTAGGGTTAGTTTCCATTTTGATTGTTGTGCTTTTGTGGTTCTTGATTGTTTTCTTTCTTCTTCTTTACCTGCTTCCCTTTATTCATAAAAGAAAAAGAAAAATTACATTCTCATTTGCATTTCATTTCTTTTAGTAACATAAAAGACAAAAAAACAACTTGATTGTTAGTTATCATTTCTCTTGATCCCTTTCCTTTAAACTTTTCAAGAAAGGAGTCTTTCTTACTAGCACTCAGGTCTTTAGGATTTGTGTTTTTTTTAACGATTGTTGTTTTTGGTTACAGTAGCCTTCCATAAAATAAAATAAACCATGTTTGCAAAAAAAATTCATTTTGTTTTACATTGCTTTCAAAATGTATTTTAGTTTGCATTGCAAAGTGATTCAGAATTTTGCATACAAGGAAAAGTATATTTCTTTCATTTTCAAGAATATAACAGAAAAGTGTTTCTTTATCTGAAGCGTTGTTATCACTTCTCATTTTCAGTGAAGAAAATGCATTTTTCTTTGTGTTCGTAAAGTGCTTTTTCTTTGGGTCTGTCAAAACATCATATAATTTTAATCCGTACCTATTTGAGTAGCTAAAAACCCCATAAAATGAACGCTAAATAAAATTTATTAGAAAATTTGATTTTGTAGGGTGAACATACTAGTTACAGGCTAGTGCCTTAGTTTAGGTTGGAGAGTTAATTTCGCCAAGTCCATAAAACAAACATAGGAGTCTAATATAGGGAGAGCTTAAATACAATTGTTGTATAAGTATATCCGAGATCCTCCTCTAACACATGAGCTAATCACGTGGTCGCGCAAAGGAGAGACACTGAGAGATCTCTCCGAAGCTTAACTAAGCATAGTGAAGAGATCGTATATTGGGGACTTTTCCTGAATTGATACTTGTTATAGCCCTAAAATTACCTACCTATGCATACATGGCACTGACCTTCCTACTTGCATAATTTTCCAAATCATTGCTAAGGAACTCTCTTTAAAAAACCATTTTTGGGAGCATGTACGCACCCTGATGAGCTACTTCCCATGTACATACTCATGTTGATGCACTACTGCCTATGTACATACTCAGACTGATGCACTATTTCCCGCGTACATACTCAGGTTGCTGCACTACTGCCCGTGTACATACTTAGGTTGTTGCATTACTGACCACGTACATACTCAGGCTGTTGCACTACTACCCACATACATACTCAGGTTGTTGCACTACTGCCCATGTACATACTATAGCTGCTGCACTATACCCCGCGTATACCTCCAAAACTCACAAAAATTAAAAATTTGCAAGGAATTCGTTGGATTTTACGGGCTATAGTCGGTTTCCCAACCAATTCACCTACTGTAGCCTGCCCTCAAACCAAATAACTATATTTTTTTCATATAAAAGGAGGTATTGGGGTCTCATTCCATAGTCAAGCATTAGAATGGTGAAACTCTGCTAAAATCCCTTTCCTTCCTTTTGTAGCCTTTTGTGAGTTATTACCTCAACATTCCCTCTCTAGCCTTTCTTCTCCCATACAATCCATTCCTTTCTTTTGAGGTGATCAGTAGATTATGAGAGAAGGCATTTGGAAATGCACTTGGAGCATTGTCAAGAGGATCTTGGACCAGGTTCGCGGAGCGTCGGCCTGCAAAGGTTTTAATTTCCCAATCTTTGAGTATTGAATAAAATAATCTTTTTCCCCTATCCCAAATGATGGCTTTTATGTCGTTTCTATGATTTATACATAATAATTTATATCGAACCCTAATTGATGAATAGAATTAAATGCTTGTATCCTTGTTTTACTAGTTGTGGATCTAGGTCAACTTCAGGAGGAGACTTGTAGCCTTGGGAGATACAAAGCTTGAGGAGGTCAGCACCAGACGTTGGATCAAAGGTACAGTTTCTAGCTTTCTCTTTCATTTCTTTTTGTTCATCTATTTTGGAATGTTTGGGGTAGAGTAGAAATTAGATTGAATTTTAGGGAGTCATTTGCTCTGTCTATACTTTAAACCCTGGTATAGTTATAGGGGTATTTTCTCGCTAGCCGATCGTCAGAACTCTCCGGTCTTCTGATTAGAAACGTGGATCTACCACTTTATATACATTGTTTTTATACCATTGGTTCACTAGAGTTAGTGTGTGAGACTTTTACGGACTTGAATGATCCTACAAGAGAAGAACATGTGCATAATATCTTCGTGGAAAATGTTATTGATGATACCAACCAAGGAACCCCTTAGCAAGGGGATTCTTGTGCTTTTCCTTTCTTCAGAAATGTTGGTGTCCCTTTGATGGCCACATTGCTCATTCTTGGATTGAATGTGGGACTACCGGTTTGGTTGGGTACCATTCCAAATGTCCCAAATGCTCTTGACACTTCTCAATTAATCACCTTATGTCATGGGAATCATGTTGATGTTCCTTCATCAACAAAGTTTTCTCCTCCTCCTTCTACCTTCTCCGGTGAAAGTATAGCTACTAGTAACCGGAAGTCTAAACAAAATAGAAAAAGAAAGAATAGTGTTGGCACAAATTCTTGCAAGATGGTGTTTTCTTCTGGTTTCGGGTCCTTGGTGTAAATGCATAGAAGTGGGGTTTGAAAACTGGTTGAGTGTGTTTTATTCAAAGGCCGCAGCCATGAGTGTTGAGCACAACCCATAGAAGAAGCCCATTTCGGGCTTAAAATCAAGCGAGCGGGCACTTTGTCTTTCAAGGGCGAGGATCCATAGATGGGGTAGATCAACGACCATTGGGTAAGTTTGGGTTGTAGAGTTGCACGTGGTCAAGCACCTGAGCTCATCTCCTATGACCAAACTCATGAAACGATCAAGCCATTTCGGTATTTCATCTACCGAGACTTCAACATACAAGGGTCTCTCCTCCTTGCATCATGTATCCCCAGTGCATGAAATCTCGAAAGAACCAGGACTATTGATCAAGAAATGATCTAGGCCATCAATCCAATGGGACACATGGTGCGTGATCAAGCCATTTCAGCTACTGGGAATTCGAGAGAGCAGAGGGTCTCCTCCTTCCACTGCATTTCAGAACCTTGAAGCCTGTAATGCCGAAGGGATCCAGGCCAAAGGTGGTCCCACATTTGAGAAGTGATCTAGGTCGTCCACCCAATGGGACACGTGGCACGCGATCAAGCCATTTTGGCTACCAGCACTTTGAGAGAACAGAGGGTCTCCTCCTTCCACTGTATTTCAGAACCCCGAAGCCCAAAACGATGAAAGGGTCTAGGACAGAGGCGGTCCCACATTTGAGAAGTGATCTAGGCCATCCATCTAATGGAACACGTGGCGCGCAATCAAGCCATTTCGGCTACCGGGACTTCGAGAGAACAGAGGGTCTCCTCCTTCCACTGCATTTCAAAACCCCAAAACCCAAAACACCGAAAGGGTCCAGGCCAGAGGTGGTCCCACATTTTAGAAGTGATCTAGGTCGTCCATCCAATGGGACACGGGGTGCGTGATCAAGCCATTTCTGCTACTGGGACTTCAAGAGAACAGAGGCTCTCCTCCTTCCACTGCATTTCAGAATTATCAAAATGCAAAATCCCGAAAGAGCCTTTGAAGATGGGCACAGGGTCACAGCCCGTGGTCACTTGGGGTGATAGAAAGAACTATGCAAAGGGACAAAGCGTCGGGTTTAGCTGGAGAAGGGATCACTATGTTCTCCAGGTACTAGTTCAACTCAGCCTCGATCTTGGTCCCTGCTAAAAGTAAATGAAGGTGGGGGGAGGTAGTTGAAACCTCAGCTCACTCATTAAATGAAAAGCATGAAGGTTCTGGTAGGTAGTCTGCCCGAGATAGTCCTGTATGATGGGTTTTTTCAAAGAAGCCATGTCGAGTCCTTGTCTGACCAGAGGAGTTTTCACACGCTATTTTAGCCTTTAATGTTTCATCTACCCCTCTGCAAAGGCCATGCAAAGTTAAGGTGACGTTTGATGAAGGAGTTCAGGCCAGATTTGACTGAAGAGACGCCACGCCCTAGAAGTTCTAAGACGCCTCTGTTGGGCGAATGTTGAGGAGTATATTTACTCAGTTTTTGTATTTTTGTAAGTATCGATGGTAGAGCATAGCTCCCAATTGTAAAGATTTAATTTAGCCTCTGGTTCTCTGGTTATAGTAGAACATTTGAGACTTCTTGCTTAATGGCAACCAACTTCTTCTTTTCCTTTTCCCTCTGAATATGAAAGCCCGGGCATGGATGATCCAGTCGGGTGTTGCATAGCTATATAATGTAGGTTTGATTATAGCAATTATGCAATCTTTTTAGGTTCATTTTGAATTTTATTCGGCTCTGAGAGGATCTCATATTCGAGACTTTTCCTCTTTTGTAAAGACTGCTGGAAGATCGGATGTCCAGAGCAGACTTTATTTCCCCTCTCTTTCCCTCCACTTACTCACCACTATCATTATTACTGGCTTAAGTTAGGTCAAGACCTCATATGTCACTATTGTTCCAACCCAGCTTTCTGAGTTAGAACGATATGGTTCTGAGTTTCTTTCCATTTGATCAACCTTTATAAACAAATTGTGACATAAAACTAATGAGTGTCGGGCTCTGCTCCTGCTGCAATCTAGGAGTGACTTCCGACTCCAACATTTTTGGCACCGTTGCCGGGGACAAAGTTGAAAATTTTCCCTGATATTGAACGACATTGAGCCTCTGAATCTGAAGTTGCATCAGGCATCAGAGCCTTTGAAGATTTCTACTGTGCACTTGGCAACTCCATTGTGGTGAACCTGCCATTTTAATTGTGGCTTTCAGAGGTAGACACATGTGGTCCCATCTGCAATTGCCTCTAGCTATGCCTAAAGCTGACCCATAGGCGAGTTTCAGAAGAGGAAAGGCCCCCTAAGGAGAAACTTCCACCACTAAACTAGGTAATTTCTAGTCTCCTTCTGTTGAAACTCCTTTTTCTTCTCCTCATCTTTGCAACAGACCCTTTTCTAAAGCCTCGTGTTTCCTGAATTTTGGAAGTGTTCCTGCTGAGTTTCCTCCTGGAGAAACCCTTGTCACTTCCCTCTCACTTGTAAGCCTATTTCCAATATCCCCTGTTCAAGCTCCTTCCCCTTCGAGTTCTCCTCCACCTAATATCCCTATGGCAGGAGAAAATCCCCCCATGACTAGAATGGAGGCTATTATAGCCACCAGGTACGCTCCCCTTCTGCTACCTCAACCTCTCAACACCCTTCCAGTAGATGGCTACCTCAAACAGCTACCCAAGTTTACGGGCGAGGGGGACATAACCATAGAAGAACACC
>JASDQU010319144.1:0-13229 GCA_032191745.1 Picea mariana
CCTTGCTTGAGAAGAATAGTCCAGATATCTCATTATTCTACTCTGAGGCAGATATTCTTTCAGAGCTCACAGATGTGAGTTAAAGATTGGCCCAGATAATTCAATTTATATCATAATATTGTTTCTGTGCAGGATGCTATTAGATGTTTGTTATGAAGACAGTAGATGTAGAATACTATGGTGGATATGTTCCATTGTTCATAAGGTAGATATTCTTTCAGAGCTCATAGATGTGAGCGAAAGATTGGCCCAGATGATTCAGTTTATATCATAACATTGTTTCTATGCAGGTTGCTATCAAATGTTTTTTATGAAGACTGTATGACAGTGGATGAAGACTACTGTGGTGGATATGTTCCACTGTTCGTGACTATACGTTGTTGATCAAGTACTTGTGTGTTACTTGGTGTGGTAGTGAACCACTGGATTGTAGTTATGTACTACTATGGATAGACACAGTTGTGTTCTATTTTTGTTCTAACTACCTTGAAGACTATCAACAGTTTATTGGAAATAATCACCATCTAGACAAATGATGAACAAAGATTTTCCAGACAGAAATTGGTTCAGAGCATTTACTCCTCTAGATTATAAGAGTGGCTCTTGTATCACTCTATGGTGTGAGTGACTTATCCAACATCATGTCTAATTACTTAGATGAAGTATGGTTTCGAGAGATGATGCAGTTGATGGTGACGGTGATGCTCATGATCTAGTCATGAGATAGTCTAGACGACTATATTGGTGCTACTGAGTAAATGGTATGTTTTTGTGCTCAAGACCATTACCAGTAATACCTCCCTAGCTAGGAGGGAGTGTTAATATTATGGTAGTTATGGGAGGTATTTACCTCCACGTGTGAACCTGACAAGAATAGAAGACTCCAGAAAGTAAGAGAAAACCCTAATGAGTTGGCTAATAACCCTAGAAGTCTTGTCGGCTCAAGAAGATAACTTATATTAGGTTATTATCCTCCAAGAGAAGAATTCAGCCAAAAATAATAATAATATACTAAAAAGACACATATCCAGAAGGAGAATTCGGCCCCAACAAATCTGGCAGAACTAGTATAAATACAAGGTGTCAGTTCTCATTTGACACATCTCATAATTGCAGACAACAACTGGTGCGCACTATAGTTCCCAGTTTGGTGCGCACGTGTGGAGGAGAGTTGCAGGTGCAGTTGCTGCAGCTAGCAGTTTCAGTGTTAGTTTGGACTATCTGATCAACTATTGTTGGTGCACTATCCTTGGAGGAAGATGCACTACACCTTGTTTGGGTATCTAGCCTAGGGTTTTCTTCCGAAGTAATTCTCAGTCAAGGTTAAGGTGCTCGGAGGGTGGCTTCGGCCTATGGTTGGGTGATGAGGGTATCGTCAATGGTAAAATGAGCACACAATCTTCTATATTCTAACACTTGTTTCCTTCTGTTCCAATTTCCTATGTTTCCCGTATTATCTTTGTTAGCTCTGTTGCTACCTCAAATGAAATATATCATCTATTAAACATAGATATTAAATTATAGTGTGCATACAACAACAAGTAAAACATTAAATACAATTTTGCATTTAACATAATTTTTAGAAGTGGCATTGACTTGATCAACAATCAAGAATGCAATCAACCAAGGATGAATGAGAAGAGTAACTCAAAATCAAACTATTTTATTTAATTTGAAAATTTTCCATACCTCATAGCTCCTACAACTGATAATTATTCAAGACCATGGAACTTATAATGAAATTGGGAAGATGAAGGGTTTTGTAATGGATGGAAATTGAAAATAAATGATAAGGAAGAGCGTTACATGTTCAAAATCAAAACATATTAGTCATCAACCTTCAACCAATATCTCAATATTTATGCCCAATGATGATCAATAATCATATCACATATGTCATGCCAAATATTATTGGATGCTAGCATATCCATCATCCATTCTTTAAAAAATAAATCTTTGAATTTTCTTATCTACCATGGGGGAAAACATGAATTTAAAATTAAACATGATATTGGGAATTTAGGAACAAATTATGTAAAGTGGAAGTATGAAAGGGATTGGACTTGAAAAACAAATAACAAATCAACCATTTTCAAAAACTTATGACCTTCTTCCATGTAACATACCCAACCACCTATTTGAGTCTCATTACCACATTGTAGTGTCCCCACTACCTGCAAATCAACAAAATAAATTCTCTGATACCACATAGTAACATTCCCAACCCCAAGCTGGGTAATGCCCAATGAAATTACCAACTTTGATACCATTAATTTAAATTAAAAAAAATCTCTACATATGCACATAATTATACAACACATAATAAATATAAAGATGCATGATAATACAAGAAAAAACCATAACATAGTATACATTTAATCACACGGTCATAAAATAAAATACACAAAATAAATTCATATTTTTCTACAAATTCACCAACTATGTGCAGACCTTAGACGTTCCTCCCATACATAGACTATGTTGCTCATAAAATCTCAGTAGCGGGTCACACCCGAGATGTGGCTAAAACTTCACCAGGGAAAAGGAATCCTAAGCCAGGATAAGGTCTATCAATAGAAAAAATACTCAGAATACGATGCCAACAATAGAAAACAAAGTCTTCCATTCCCGACATTCTTGTCCCACCCTAGGAAGTGTTTCCCTTCTCTTCTCAATAGTCCTTCAGCTACCCCACTTCCCTTTTGGGGCTTCAATAGTAGGTCGAACAGGAAGTCTCAAAGTGCTGTAGTTGCAGCTTGGAACCTTGGAAAAAACAATTCCCAACAATTCTCTCACCCAAAGAGAAATCTCACGGGCCTGACAACCTGCTTCTTCCATAGCTCACGGGCATGACAAACCACCTCTTCAGCTCAATTCTCAAGTTACTCCTCAAAAAACCTCTAGAGTACAGGTATGGAAGGTAGATGATAGAGTGAACATGTGAGAATGATGGTAAAAATGAATGGGAAAGATGATAATTACACTAAGTTATCAACAATATATTTGCATGCACTTAACTTGACACTTGCCAATCTAGGAACGACATGAGCTCCCCTTGGTGATACATTCCTCACTCTTGGGAACTTAGAATAAAAACATATACCACAACTTATAATTTAGGAAATACTATAATGATATTTCCTTGGCTTAAGTTCCTTGGCATAGACCCTTTCCTATACTCATAGCCCACTTTCCCTTCTAGTGGAGTTATTCCCCCCATCTCTTTTGTCTGGTTGGTCTGCAACTATGATCTATTTTATTAATATTATCAAGTGTGATTACATTTTACAATGATAGGTTTGCTGGCCTTTTAGCATATAGGCTCTTTGGACTAATCACATAGGCACTTTGGCACAAACTATCCTAGCTCATCATCCTATATGTACATTACAATTGGGGATCATCCTAGGGGTATTACATTCCCCTCCCCCTTATTTATGGATAGTCCTCAGTGCATTATATACACATGTAGAAGAAAAATGATTCAAAAATCTTCAAAAAGATGTGGGTGATCTTCCCACTAGAATCTTCATGCTCCCAAGTTGCATCCTCAGTACCGTACCAAATCCATTGGACCTTTACTATCCTTATGGATCGATTCCAGACCTTCTTAACCTTTCGTTCCAATATGCACATCAACTATGATCAGAAGTCTCCCTCTTGCTCCACCTGAATCACATTCCAATCAATTACATTATTAACATCAGGTACATACTTTTTAAGCAATGATACATGGAATACATTATGAATACTCATGGATGCAGTTAGTGAAAGCATGTAAGAAATGGGACCAATCCTCTTCAGGATTTCAAATGGTCCACAATATCTTGTTGCTAGTTTTGAATAGTTACCCAATTTCAAGGAACTCCTCTTGGCCTTCACTTTCAAGAACACATGGTCACCCTATTTAAACTCTTTGTGATTTCTTCCCTTATCTCGATAATTTTTCTTCCTATCTTGGGAATCCCTTAAGTTTTTTTTAATCTTCACCATCTGTTCGTCCATTTTCATGAAAAGTTATGGTCCAACCACTGCTCTATCTACTAGGTTATCCAACCTCGTTGGGTGTTTCACTTTCTGTCATAAAGTGCTTCAAATTGGCTCATATTTAAATATGCTTGATACCCATTAGTATAATAAAAATCTACCAAGTGAAGATAATCTTCCCATTTTGATGGTTTATCCATCACATACATCCTTAGAATATCCTCAATCACTTGATTGACCCTTTTTGTTTTCCCAATGGACTATGGATGATAGCTTGTTCTAAAGTTAAGATTTGTTCCAAATCCTTTGAATAATCCCTTCCAAAAGTTTGATGTAAACTTGGGATCTCTATCAGACACAATTGTTTTAGGAACACCATGAAGCTTAGAAATTTCTCTCATGTATATATCTGCAATGTTGGTTTACTTGTGAGTTAGCTTCATTGGAATAAAATTGGCACCCTTTGTAATATTTTCCACCACCACCATGATGGAATCATGTTGCTTGGTGGTTCTGGGAAGCTTAGTGATGAAATCCATTGTTACAACTTCCCATTTCCACCCAGGAATGGGAAATGGATGTATCAAACCAGGTGGGTGTCTATGCTCAGACTTGACTTTTTGACATTCCAAACACCTACCAATATAATCAGCCACCCCTTTCTTCATACCTAGCCAATAATATTGTCTCTTGACTATTACAATAGTTTTCTGGTAGCTCGGGTGCCATGCATAAGGAACATTATGCATTTCTTTTAATACCATAATTTTCAACTCTTGAAAATTAGGAATATAAATTCTTCCCCTGTACATGATAATTACATCCTCTCTCAACTCATAATCCTTAATTTGTTGTTGAAAATTACCTTGTTGTAATTTTTCCTTTATCTCCATATATTGTTGATCTAATTTTGCAGCCTCTAAATTTTTTCCTTCAAATTATATGTGTACATGCTAATGGTTGTAACATGCTTCTCATGTACTCTCCTATTGATTACATCAATCACCTTATTCTCCTTCCCTTTGATATTCTTTATATCAAATTCATACTCATTAATAAATTCCAACCATCTAATTTTCCTAGCATTCAAGATTGGATTTCCAAACAAATATTTTAGACCAATATGGTCTATCCTCAACTCAAATATTTTTCCCATGAGGTAGTGACTCCAAATACTCAAGGCATGCACTATGGATTCCAATTCTAAATCATGAGTGGCACAACTCCTTTCATGTTCTTTTAACTTTCTTGACTCATAGCATATTGCATGCCCAATTTGACTAAGGATTATTCCAAGCCCTTCTTTGCATGCATCGGTGCACACAATGAAATCTACATTGGGATCAACAATTTTCAATATTGGTGCACTTGTTAACAATATTTACAAGTGTTGAAATCTTCTTTCACAATTAGAAGTCCATTCAAACCTTACACCCTTATTTTTCAAAGATGTGATTGGGTGTGCAATCTTTGAAAATCCCTCAATGAATATTCTATAGTGCCCTGCAAGCCCCATGAATGATCTTACCTCTAAGACATTCTTTGGTACTGGCCATCCCTCAATGGATTTTATCTTTTTCGGATCCATTGTTATCCCTGCCTATGAAATGATATGGCCCAAATAATTTATCTTCCTTTGGAAAAATGAGCATGTGTTCAACTTTCCATACAGATGATGCTCCCTTAATACTTGTAGAACCGTCCTCAAGTTTTTTTCATGCTCTTTTTCAGACTTGGAGTAGATAAGTATGTCATCCAAATAGACAATGACAGATTTATCCAAGTAATTTCTCAAAATTCCATTCATTAAACACATGAAAAAAGTTGGTTCTTTTAACAACCCAAATGGAACCATTGTAAACTCATAGTGGCCATACCTTGATCTAGAAGTGGTCTTTCTTATATCTTCCTTTTTAATCCTCACCTAATGATAGCTTGACCTGAGGTCAATCTTGGAGAATATTTTAGCATCCTTGAGTTGATAAAAGAGATCATATATCCCTGGAAATGGACACCTATTCTTCACAGTCACCTTATTCAATTTCCTGAAGTCAATACAAAGGCTCAAGCTACCATACTTCCTTTTCAAAAATAATACTGGTGCACCCCAAGGTGACACACTTGGGCATATATACCCCTTCTTCAAAATCTCTTCAACTTTCATTTGAAATTCCTTCAATTCTGGAGTACTCATCCTATAAGGAGTCTTGGATATTGGAGCTTCTCCAGGTATTAGGTTAATAGATAAGTCAATATCTCTCTTGGGTGGAAACCCCAATATTTCGCTAAAGACATATTAAAACTCTTTTAGGACTGCATAGTCTTCAATATTTGGCACTTCACCCTTAGTTTCCTTCTCCATATGAGCTGCTAATATTTGGCACCCTTTCCTGAATATTTTCTTCATTTGCAAGGTTAAAACTTCTCTAATAGTTATTGCCCTTGGAATACCCTAAACTGTCCTCAAGATCCCTTCCTCATCCAAACAAGTAAATGCCTTATTATAAAATTCTAGGTCAACATGTTGATTTTCCAACCAATCCATACCAATTAGGTAATCACAGGATCCCAAAGGTATGATATTCAAATATTCTCTTGTGTTCATCCCATTCATGTCCATATGACATTCTTTAACCATATCATTAATTTTTCTCTTAGCTCATGTAGTTAGCTGCACCAACCAAGGTTTCCCAAGATTGATTCTTGGAAAATGAAAAATTTCCACCATATTAGTATCTATATAACTATGGCTAGCTCGTGAATCAATTAAAATAGCAATGGGTCGGTCATTAATATTACCTTCTACTGCAATCATGTGGGAATGAAATTCAACTTGATTGTTATTCAGGGGTGTAAAGATCCTTGGTACATTTCTTCTCATTTCCTCCATTGTATCATCTTGTTGTACATTGTGAATAGTTCTCACTTTTTCATCTCTATGAGGGAAATATCTGTACATGTGATATCCCTCACATCCCCAACACTTCATTGGTTGTTTCCTTGGCCTTTTCCCCATTGTCTCTATCATTGTGGGATCCTTGGAAGTTGGTTTTCCCTGAGAATTATTTATGAAGAATGGTGGCCTCATCCCCTTCTTCTTCTGTTCCATGTTTCATTTATTTTTATCTTCCCAAGACTTTTGATAAGTAGGTCTTTCTCTATGCTGATCATAAAGACATTTATCTCTCCTTATGGTTTCCTCCAATGACTTGGGATCATCATAGTGTATCTTATCATTGATAAATGATGGCAGTCCACTCAAGTACCTTTGAATATTGACCTGCTCATCCTTGATAAAAACAACATATTTCGGCAGCTCTAAGAATCTTCTCTCATACACATCTATGGTCATACTTGTTACACATCAAAATGTCACGCTTGAGTTTCGTACCTTAAGTGTCACAAGTATCTCAAAGTGATGTATGCACTGTTTTAAGAGTAATATGCACCTTACCAAGTGTCAAATTCTCTTTTCTAAGTGTTGCAACTCCTTGACACCATGAAAGACATTTTCCATGACCCCTAAGTCATATTGGAGGAAGAAACCCATCATTTCAAGGCCAAAAACACACCTTTTTCTTGGAAAATTGACCATTGTTTGGGCATTTATGAAGGGTGGAACTCCCATGGCCATGTTGGGGGAGTTCCACTTCATGGAATGGCAACCCCCTTTACATTTTAGGGGATTTCTACTTTATAGTATGGTTCCCTATGTTCAACTCTTGGATAGTGCCTGTCTTGTTAGAGGAAATCAAGGGATCTTCCACCTTTTCCTAAGGGCCAACTCTCTTTGGATGAGGTTTATTGTGGTAAAATCCTACCATATGGGCTCTATATTAGGATCTAATCCAAACTTAAGGAGCCATATCCTTGAGCATATCCTTCATTTTCTCATGGTGGTTGTGCCTCTCAAGCCTAAATATTGAAGGTATTTCCAACGTGAAGGGAGGGAGATTAGAGGTATCAAACCTTTGATTCTAGAGGAAGCATTAGCATTTTGATGTCAAGATTCATGTAAGGTATGGATGAGAAGAGCTTGGATAAGTGACCGCATTGTCAATCATGTTTTGTAAGTTCCTTCTTTGGCTTTCCAATTAACATCAACTTGGTTTATTCCCTTGAAGTTCATGTTTTCTACATTTGCTTGCCTATTGTCATTTCAATCTTCATAGATAGATATGATTTACATAATCATCTAGAGTAGGAGGAAGATTTACTTTTCTAGTATTTTTAGGATTTTTTTTCATTGAGGATCTTGGAGATCAAGCCTAAGGATTGGAGTAGCGAGGATAAACATCACAATCAAGTGCACCACATTCTTATTTTCTTTTGCTTGATTGATTGAGTTAGATATATAGGGAAAGTAGTAATAACTTGTTCACTTATATATTTGTAAAAAATATAGGAGTATTGGTCCAAAGGGGAGATTAGCCTATCCACAGGCTAATATTTCTCACAACAGAAAAATGGCGACTCCACTGGGGAAGGACTTTGACTAGTTTTTCCTCTTTTTTGTCTTAGATCCTTTGCTTGTGATTAGATATTGATTGTTTGATGTTTTTTTATGATCTATTTCCCCTTCCCTATTCCTAATTTAATAGATTACATATCCATCTGTTGACTCTCTACTAAGTCTAAGCCTTTGAAAACCATTTTTTTGAGCTTTTCCAGAAATTGGCACTCCCAGGCAATGCATACCAGGGCATCATTAGCCTGAATGGTGCTCCCTTGCAATCCATATGGGGGCACCATGTAGCTGAATGGAGCTTCCTTAATCCTCCCAGGGGGGGCCATAACACCTTGTCTCTTTGAGAACATGAGTACCAGTCTCTCTTTCTTGGTGTTTTTTCCTCTTTTTTCCCTTCTTTTCTTAGTATTATTTTGAGAGGCATTTAACCCAGAGACTCCTAAACCGTATCTGACTTTGTTTTATTAATAATTTGGAATTTATCACTCATTTTTTTTCTTGAGTTTGCAATATTATCCTAGTTGTAATCCCTTTGGGTTAACAAGATCGCTTGGTTCATCCTGCCTTTGAGTTCTTTGATCTTTGTCTCGCAAAGATTTCAGATTGCTTGATTGTTTAGGAGATTTCATCAAATATGGTTGGCAAAGGTTATTTGGTTTTGAGCCATTTTTGTCTTCATTGAAACATCTCACTTTTCTAGATGATCAGGAATCTCTTTTTTACCAAAATCTGTCTTTGAGTGTTGTTTCTTGCAACTCGTTTCTTGAGGATTTTCATGATTGTTTGTCTTCTTTCTCCTTTGCATATTTGAGTCATTGATCAAACAAGTTATCTCACACTTGTTTTCTTTTAGTTTTCATCATTTTGAGTGTGCTTTGTTTGATTTATTTTTTCCTCATTCTTCTTTGTGTTGAACATAGATCCCTTTCATTCCATTTGAAAGTTAAAAAGCGAAAAAAAATTATACCTCCTTGCATACATAATCTAACAAAGAAATTTTGCATTCTTTAGGAAATTTGTTTTGGTATATGTTCGGAAAAAGAGCTAGTTTTGCATGTGTATTTTGGTTTTCGGAAACATTTTCTTGGTAGTTTGGCATCATCTTGATCCCTGAAATTGAAATTTGAATAGTATTGAGTTCTTTCTTATGTTAAGAAGAATAGAACTCTTCTCCTTCCCATACATAGAATTCATCGAAAAGAACGAATTACATCTAATTATTTTTCATTCTATTGGAGTCGGGTCTCTCTCACATCATCAGTTTCATCTCCATGAACCCTTTGAGTAAAGGCCATTAAAATCAACCCTGTGCTAATAAAATAAACTAGAACATCTTTTGGTTTTATCACACCAAGAGTAGCACAAGCTTAGGGTGTTTGGACCAGGAAAAGTGATTAAATTGTCCAAGACCACTAAACAGACTATATAACAATAAAGAGTGTAAAAATCCAACTTCTGTATAATCATAGTCATGAAACCCCTCTCACACAAGGGATAAACACAAGGTCATGTGCGGAAGAGAGACAGAGATTACCCCTCCAAATCTTGACCAATCGTAGCGGAAAGAGAATATACTGGGGGTTCTTCCTGAAGTGTCATTGAGTCATTTGGTTTCGGTATTTCGTGAACTCCGAATCCATTCGGGGTCCTATAGAGTCTACTGGTCCACTTGTCCTCAATCCTTTGGAATAATTTCAAACTTTTATATCCTTCCCATACATTCGGTCCCAACTGTAGACTGTACCCTCTCATAGGCTGACAGTAAGTTGGTAACCTTAGTGGCCTTTCCTAGGTATATGTAGAGGTGACTATGGGGGGATTCCCATGGTACGTAGGGAAGATGTCATATCACACTCTCAATACTCTTGGAGGGTGACCCTGTGAAAGCGAGGGTTTCTTTCACCAAGAAGGGATACTATATGAAGGTCGGGGTAACTACTTTTCATTTCTTCATTAGAGGCTTGATATCCCATCTTCGAAAGATCCTTGAGCCTATTATTGCTTGGTTGATTTCTTTTAGTTTTCTTAGAAGTGTGTTTCTTTGATTTTCATAGTCAGCCTTAGGATCATAGATTTCATAGTATACAAGGTATGTAACCTGACGTTCAGGAAACTCAACACAATGTTTCTTATGAAGGAATGATCGTGGATCAAACTTCTAAGATTGAGAGCATAGCTCCTAGAAGTGACCATCACATAGAAGAACTGGTCCCAACCTTCGTAGAAAGCCTTGAATATTACATGAATACTCTTTTTACTGATCCACTTAGCCTACCACTCATTGATCCACCATCCATGAGATATTTTGATGCTTATTCTTCTTATCTATTACCGCCCGGTTCAACCACTACACAATCTTTTGGAGTGAACTCGTCACTTTTTGGTTTTTCTGAAGGACTTGGGAACTCATATTTTTCCACAACTCATGTAGTTGTTAGTGTTGGTGCTTCTTCTATACTAGAAACATCGGTGACCCAGGTAACCCCAACTCAACCACTTATGCATACATATCCTTTCACACATGGGTTCGGTAACATTCCTGCTTCACTATTTCCACACATGCACACACCAAGTGCCTTACTTGGTCATCCCATTGTTCAGATGGTTAGCAGCCAAGTCATTCACACAACCATAGTTACACAAGATACTCAGCCTCCATCTCACACATCGTAGATTAGTACACCCTACGTTGGAGATAAATCTTCAATGGAAGGCCATCCTTTAACTAGGGGGAAACCTTCAACTACAAGGAAAATTTTTACTAGGGGAAACCTACATGGTTTCAACATCAACAAGCCTGGGGGAAAGCCACTCCTATGATTCCTTCTATCCCTAATACCACTGGCATGTATCTTGGAAAGTCATTTCCAGGAGTTGTTAACCCTTTGTGGGGTCAAACGAATCCAGTAGGAATTTTTTTGGATTACTAAGAGGGGGGGTGAATCAATAATAGATAAATTTAATCATTTTTCACCATAAAATGCAAGTGTTATATCAATGTAGCATTATCATCCAATAATTGCAGAGTAAATAAACAATGAAAAAATGAGCAATCATACACATATATAATACACCAGTGTTTTTATGTGGAAACCCAAAGCGGGAGAAAACCACTGACTGCTTTTTCTTATAGGTCTTGAAGAATTACATTCATTGGAAGCACCAACTTCCTTTGTTTTTTAGCTGCAAGTGGAAGGAAGCTCCAACCCCCTAGTTTCTCAGGCTACAACTTGAGGGAAGCTCCAACTCCCCAATTCTTTGGCTACAACCAGAAGGAGGCCACAACCCCCTATGTTCTCCGGCTACAACCGGAAGGTGGCTACAACCACTTGTTCTTTCTTCGTCTAACTGCCCTAGTATAGAAGTAGAATGATGGAACCACCGTCACACTATCACTGTGAGATATACCATTGTAACAACATGTACCAATCAACCTGTAATCAACCTATACCATAAAAAAGTGCATCAACCATGCATCAACCTATACCAAACAACCTATAATCAGCCTGTACCATAAACAAGTGCATCAACCATGCACCAACTTGTACGTCAACCTGTACCATCAACGAGTGCATCAACTATGCACCAACTTGTACCTCAACCTGTACCATCAACGAGTGCATCAACCATTCACCAAATATGTACCAATCATGCATCAAATACACATAAAATATGAATCGTCAAGATGTACCAAGATCATCAACTATTTACTTCATGTATGTGCCAACTCATCAACTACTTGTCTCAACCATGTACCCAACATGTACCTCAACCAAAATGCCTCATCAATTTCATCATCCAAATATGATTTGTAACTCTATAATAGACTTGGTGTATATGATCACATACCTGCAAACCTTCCTTAACTTCAACAACAAGAGACTAGCATTTTCATCAAACTTTACTTTAGTCTCACATGACTAATTTTGGATTAGTCAAAAACCCTAACTTGCAATAATCATAACTATGTAACTGTAATGAATAAAGATCTGAAAATGGTACAAAATGTTCTTCAGTGTCTTTTATACAATTTCTCCAAATTTCACTACGTGGAACCTCTCAGAAAAGGAGTTATAGCAAAAATGGCATACCTTGTTGAATTCTGGCTTATTCTAGAGAGCGAACTTGTAGAGCATGCTCCGTACATAATATTTGTTGTATGGATCTGAAAATTGTACCTAGAATACTATAGAATCTACTCTAACCAATAAATTTGGTCTTACTAAATTTGGATCTATTATGAAGAAGTTATGACGTTTTTACCTGAAACACATGTTTTAGACTAGTTTCAGGACTAGCCACAAACCCTATTTTCCACGGCGTGTAACTCTAAAAATAAAACGACCCACAAGATGAAATTTGTATCATAGATACTTGGATATGTTTCCTCAATGGAATCCCAATTTCACAGTCTGAATCATTATAGAAAAAAAGTTATTGTGAAAATGGTGAGATGGCCTATAAATAACATACCTTAGAAAGAATCATCAAAAGAATTTACACTCCCTTAAATTTTGGCCTTCTTTAATTCACCTTCCTTCTGAAATTTGGCTTAGATATCCTTTGGTTACCCCATTCACCTATAGATATTTAATATTCTCAAGCGTGATTAAAATGAGAGAGCCTTGCCTCTTATTTATACTTTCATGTAGCCTCCTTAAGGGGTTCCCTTTTAACCATCTTAAACCACTTTCCTTATTTTAGGGTTAACCCACTTCTAATTTCTCCATTAACTTTATTATTTAAATAATTTCTTTTGTATTCACTTTGAATT
>JASDQU010319145.1:0-13201 GCA_032191745.1 Picea mariana
GCTTCCCTTTCACTGTCTGAATTATCTGATTCATGAGTCCATGGGAGCGGGGATGTTGCCATGATTATGTAATTCGATTCATCCTTTTCAAGGGGAGTGTGCAAAGGCTGAACTGTAGAAATCAAAATCAAAATTTCTGAAGCTTCAATATGTTTTTCTACTGGGAATTTTTGGTTTGTGGTTGGCTACTAGGAATTTGTTGGAGATTGCGATGGTGTTCTAGAAAGAGGGGGAGTTGGGGAGTTTTTGTGATGCTGCTTGTTGTCAAATGAAGAGTTCGAGCGGATTTTGAGATTTTTAGGGTCTTTCCATCCATTAGCCCTTTTTCATGCTCCAGGGGATGAGGATGGGGTTGAGGATGAAGGTCAAGTTTCCTGAAGGTGCCTTGTTGCTAATAGGAGCGACACCTGAAGGAACTGTTCTCATAATCAACCAACTGTGTGTAAGGATCATATTTAGTCTAATCTATAAGAATCCTATCCAAAATCCCTTGACTGAGTTCGATTTCAACGCATATGCGGGCGAAGGTGACGAAGCATTTCATTAACCGGTCTGTGTCAATATTGATGAACCTACCCAACACATTTCCCAGGGTAGGTAGAAAATCTTGGGTATAAAAATGCAAAGGTAAATTGGGGAGTCTTACCCAGACCGATGTAGTCATAGAAGTCATAGTCAATGAGTTGAAGTCAGGGAACCATCTCTACATGGAAATACCATATCTTCCCCAGAACCAAGCACCTTTCTCTAACATGTGTTGGCAGTCCACTTCTGTGGAAAAGTTAACAATGAAGAACCCTTTGGAGAAAAATAAAAGCTTATGACTTAACAACCAGGTCTTGTTTACCCATTCTCTTAGTGCAAAAGCTAAGGGCCATAGTCCAATGAAGCGACAGATGAGGGATTTTTTCTGGTAGATATATGCAGAGCCATAGACTTGGGGATCTTCAACCTCTTTTGTTGGAGGTTCCGCGGACTGCTCCACAATGAAGGTAGAGACAAAAATCATTTTTTCTCTGGAAGTTTCAACCTTGGACCCTAAATGAGTGAAAATCCTTGTTTTCATGGTGTGCTTGTAAGATATTCGATGGGTGGAGGGTGGCTCTCCTCCACCAGACGAGAAGTTAGAGAAATGGTTTCATTATTTATATTCCCATAACCTCGCAGTAGAGAGCCATCCACAAGATATCATCCTTCAAATATTAGTTGTTGAAAGAAAGGAAAAATACTTGTAGCCTGGTGGAATTGGGTTTTGAGCTCAAAAACAGAGTCTGAATCCTGAGCATGAAAGCATAGAGAAGAACCGACGATGGTATTTACAAAAATGGGAAAGCATGCCACAGTCTCGGAGCAAGCCGCGAAGTGATGTCCGGAATGCAGCCTTGATTTTTGATGGAACATGCGGTTGACAACGTCACTCTTAACTCGATACTTGTAACAGAGTGAGGGTTGAAGAGCCTGTGAGTGAATCCATGTGGCATAACGATCATCTTGTAGCCATCTCTACCTCCCCAAGGTCTCTCATAACTAAATGGTTCCCATACTCTAGATCCAGGCGGCGATGACAACTAGGGTTCAACCCTCGCCGTGCCCACAATTTCTCCTCGGCTTTGATCTGGCCTCGAATGGATGGTTCTCTCCCACCAGATATTGTGTTGGAGCCTCCCTCCTCGGTTGCAACCATCCAACAATGTTCTTCTTCAACTGTTGGTTCCCCTTTGACCATAGTGGGTTTCAGGATCTCTTTTTTCTAGCCCATTCCAGTCCTAGATGTACTACCCATACTTCCAACAATCATTGTTAATCAAAACTTCATCATCAAATTTTTCATAGCTCTAGGATTTTGAAAAAATATGAAAAATTATACCCCTTAAGGCTCCAAGAACGCTTCTTTTTTTAATTTATAGGAAATTATGTTACTCAAATTCAAATTTGGAACCTATTCTTTGATTCTACTCCTCAAAATATTTCCAATGAGTATACCCTTGCTCAATTTTTAGCTTGTGGCAGGGAGATATGGCGTTCAAAAGGTTTACTGTGCATTTTATCCAAGCATTTCTATGCATCCTCAATTCTTCCATTTTCAACGTACCCTATGATCATGGTTGTCTAGGAAAATAAATCTTGTTTGGACATTCTCTCAAAAACTTTTCATGTATCATCTATTCTTCTATGTTTTGCATACATGGTAACAAACGCATTTCTAGCAGACAAATTTGAGTCAAAACCTTCATTGATGATCATTGGCTCTCTACACTCTTCTAAGTGGGGTATTGGTCCATCATGCTTGACCAAAAAAATCCCAAGGCACCAACATATTCAATCTTTAGTCTAAGATCAAAGAAGGTCTCACCTAAGATGCTATGAGAATAAAAAATAACAATGTTCTTGTTTTAGATGCGAAGAGACAACACACAGAGGGAAAACCCTCGAGTACAAATACATTCATTCATTCATTCATAACCAAGTAACAAAGTGTTATGAACCAGAAAGTAAAACAAATATACATACAAACCATAACATACATAATATTGTAGAGATAAAGGACTTTATATTTCATTCATTCATTCTAGATAAATTCAGATACAAATGTCATAACATAGGTTTGTGCCATGCGCTCTAGACTCATACAAAAAGCATAGCATACATTTGCGTCATGTGCCCTAGTCTCTTTTCTTCATTCCTACACAATGAAAGATATATTATAGATGCATTTAAGACTTAGACAAAATTGGACATGCAGATATCTCTTTTTGTTCCAGTCGACTCTCTTTTACAATATCGAACTCCCTCACTTCTTTCGACTACTCTACTCCACTCTCTTAAGTGAACAAAATTCCCACACGGTTTACGTTTCTACATGCATCCCCCATATATTCTTAGAGTGTGGAAATTGTAACTAAATTTCTATCTCATTCATATCCTTGCCCATGATCATTCGAGTTTTTATATAAATCATTTACAAAATATTCTCGAAGATACTCTCAGATTTAGTTTGCATCCAGTCTTCTTCTTGATTTGTTGGACACAACACAAAATTTAGTTGGCGTGTGTGACATTCCTTTAGTTGGCACTGCTACAGATATTTCCTAGTGCTATGCACTTGTTGGGCCCCAACAAATCCCCCTATATTTTTACAAAATTTAAAGGGCCCCTATTGGAATCTTGATAATTATAATGAGTTACAGAATCAACCTTTTCAAATAGTTCCATTCCTTGGCTTTATTTGAGACAAACTTAAGACATTCACTTTAGTATGAGACATTTATTACAAGAGTATATGTCAAAAGTTAGAAACGAGCATACAAATCTCGATTTAAACAAAAACGTTAATTTTTATCAAATGTTTACTTTCGTTTAAATTATGATTATGTGTTCATTCTTTTGCTCATTAGCAAGTATGACTATTTTGAATAACGTGTTCAATACTTCATCAAATAATATCTTGGTTGGTTTCTCATTTTCATGAAATCATTTGGTGATATTAATTAATTAAATTATTTTTTCATTTTGCATCTCATTTCAAAATAATAATAATAAAAGAATTATCTATCATTTGTTTGATTTTGTAAAAAACTAAAACTAATATTTTTTCTCCATTAACTTGAAGCTTCTAGATCATATTTGAAAACAAATTATAAATAATGTTTGTTTATAAGTTATAGTTAGTTTAAATTCATTTTTTATTTTTCTAGATTTTGTTTTATTCACAATTTTTAGGTTATTAATTTAGGTTTCTTTTTGTTTCATAGGTTTCTATTATCAAATATTTGATAAGGATCTGATCATGGTTTGATTTTATTATCCAAATATGTTCAAGATGATTGATCCAAAAATAATTTTGGATTGCTACAAATAATTTTATGAGCAACAACAGATAAAATTTGGAAAGGCGTCAAGATCAAATAAACGATTTTGCAAAACTGATTGCAGCCAAACCGTGAGGAATTTGAAGAAACGGTTGAAAACCCAGAACCAAAATGGACCCATTTACCTTCCTCATAGATTTTTCCCAAACAAATGCACTATTTGAGAGATTTGTGGATCTCTTTTAGAGGCAAATTTCAGGTGGCGTAAATTAATAGTGACGTCCAGACTGTTCATTCATTTTATAAATATATGAGAAAGATCAGAGCCAAGGGGATAGAAGAATTGGAGCGGAGGATTTTAATCCTTTCTCTTTTGTATATTATTTCTTTTGTAAACTTTTTATTTCTTTTCAAATGGAGTAATGGATGGATGGAATCTTTGGGAGAATGGATGAATATTTTCAAAGAAGAATATGGAATTCTAGGTTGCTTAATGGCTTTTGTCCTGTAAGTAAAATGGTTTTATTTTCAATATAATATATTCATATTCTTTGAATAATTGATTATGCATTGATTTAAATAGCTTTAGTCTTTTTTATCAATACATGGTTAATTATTATCATTTATGTATTATTTTTTCCAATCTTTAAAGTCTATTATCCAAACAATTTCTTCCAGGACTACAGAATGGACAAGTGATTCCAAAAAATTAATAGAACGACATATATGCATTTTGGCTTTAGCCTTTTATTTATAATGTTGTTTTTTATGTTTTTTTAATCTTGTTACATGTGCAGGTCTGATATCTTTAGATTAAATGATCTGTGATGTGTAGGAGGTTTATATTATAAATACCATCTATCATTTGCTCCTCAAAATACAAATGTTGTGATTATATCTTCGATTTAAATAATGAGATTTATCTTTGAATTTTAAATTGAATGACAAAATGCATAGATTGCTTCCAGATTTATCTTGCTGTAATCATGTATAATTATGAGATCACAGGTATATGCTTGTGTTTCCTTTTCTGTCATTAAAACCTAAGTTGCCAATACATGTTCTAAATTTATTTAGAACGGTAATAAGGTTCATTGCAGATTTCTCTCTTGGACATGGCAGTTGAATGTTCACCACTCATGCAGATGCTTGGATACACCTCACTAATTCATTGACATGATAACTTCTTTGCATTTTTATGTCATTTGCATATTATTGAAACTACAATGTATGGTTCAGCTTTGACTATCTAGATGTTCATGTTTCATTAACTTTTTTTTTGTAAGATTCTTTAAATTTATAAAAGAAAAACAAAAATATTTTTATGTGCTTTCTCTATCTGCTTCCTAGAAGTAATCATTTTTCACATCGATTTTCGTAAGTTTCGATTAAAACTTGCATCTTGTAAATCATGTAAATAAACAAGACTTGTATATCTTTTGCTTAAATACAACTACTATAGTTACATTTGAACATATGTACATATATATAGTGTGTTTAGTAATTAGTTAGTTATTTCTCTATTTTATTCATATCTTTTAGGATTCTTAGATTGGATAATGGAGCCATTAAACCCGTCAGAATGAGTTACACCAAATGTCTTGGGTTATTTAGACAACCCTGTACCAGACTCACTCTTCCAGTTGACGGATGGTCAATTTCGCCCGTCAACAGCACTGTACCTTCATGGGTGCACACAAAGTATTGATTTGTGACGTGCACGTACAACGTCCTCAAAACCTTGGGTGCCAAAAACCCCCCAACACTATTAGTTGGCTCGTCCTCAAGCCAATGATGCTACTGTATCAATAGGATCCTGGATTGAATTGGTAGAATATTGAATCTGAATGAGTGAGATTTCTGTGCAGTTCTTGAGTAAGTGAAAATCATCAATCTGGGCTTTTGTTGCATCCCAACATAGGTCTTGGAATGAATCGATCAACCTCGGAGATTAATGGTGAATTTAGCCTTCATTATTCCATGATATTGACCCCTCACTTGTTGATCTTAGTCTATATTTGTAAAGGATAGATGTGTTTTAGCATGCAGCCCATAATTTCTAGTAATGTATAGAACAAATCCCTCCTTCGGGACATGACCAAATCACCCCGACGCCTGCCTAGGATTGACCCAGGGTAATGACTCCATCGGGAATGGCCATTGTCTTGTTCCTATCTCGCATGGGATTGTTGTTTGTAGGGAAGAGATAAATAACTTTGTTCGATAGAGGGGATATCCTGTAGAATGGTACTATCGACATCAACAAAAGTGTTGATCCATGGTGGTGGTAGCACCAACTCTCGGCTTAGGGAGTTGTTCCACCGCATAAGCTTTGAAGCACATTTCAGGGAACTATTGGAAGACTAGATCCATGCTACTTGTGAACTGTATGCCAGGTCTCCTTCCTAGTAGTTTCCCTCGAATCAACAAAATATATGGACTTGACATCTTTTCATGTCATCCTATGTGAACGGACCTTGTCCTGACCTACTAATGAATCTGTAATAACAACTACCATGTACCTACCTATCTAATTCCTACACTATGATACTCCTATCATATGCTAACTCATGCATTATGTTGATATTCATGATGAATTCAACCCCTCTAGGTTGTAATAAACCTTTAGCTAACTCTCATTGATGAGCCCTTTGAGTGGCTAACCCAACACTATTGCTAGATTCACTTCTCCTGCTTCACTGATGTATATGAGGAGAACTGGGCCTAACCAGTGCATGCACAACTTTCTAGGGTGTTTGAGGAATTTTCTATCATATAGTAACACCAAAGAACCTGATTGTAGAATTTTGTGTTGAATTTTAAGATTGTGCCATGCCTTTTGACTCTGATTTTCGACCAATTGGTTGTAGCCAACCATGATTCAATCCTCTTCCAATTCCATAAGGTCATCCAACCATTGTTGTATTTATTGTTCATCAGACATTTATGTGGCGATGGAAATCCTCAATCTTGGAACAACAAACTCTAAGGGCATGACGACCTATTTTCCATAGACCATCCTGAAGGGTGTATKCTTATTAAACCACTTACACGTATTTCTATATGCCCATAATACCGCTGGAATATGTTTATCCTAGTTAGAGCATGCTCTAGTATTTTATTGAATGCTTCAATTGTACCATTATCTTGTGGGTGATGTGGGSTTCTCTTTTGGTGGTCGATCATAAATTCTTGGGTGAGTGTGYGGATAGTGTCATTCAAKAAGTGTGCWCCATGATCACTCATAGAAACCTTTTGGTAGCTAAACCTAGTGATCACGTTCTCAAATATGAGATGCATGGSTATTTATGTAGTACAATATTTTACTAATGCGAATTTTGACAAACGTGTCGAATATTCTGTGGTGGTAATAATGTAGCACACACTTGTTCGGTGTGCTAGGGAACTGATTGGTCTCAGGATGTCAATAGCCCACTCGTCAGATGATTCTAACATTGCGATTGAGAACATGGGAAATTCATCTCATCGATAAGGTTTCTCGATTCGCAAGAAGACATCACACTGTCTGTAATATTCCTTAACATCTGCAAATACTAATGACCACCATAAAATTGTGTGTAATACCTTGTGCATCATTTCTTTTCCAATGTTGTGTCCCCCTATAATGCCTTCATGAGCCTCATACAAAATCATGACTCATTCATGGTCTAAGAAACACCTATGCGGGATACCGTCGGCACCTAGATTGTACAGGTTCCTGGAAATCAACTGATAGTCGACACTATGAGTCGCTATTTGGTGATGTTGTGTCTGGGTATAACCATCCGATGCTTGTCCTATTGCGAGGTACATTACAATATAGAAAAGTTGATTCGACATAGCCTTGACTCTGAAGAGTTGTGCATAGAGAAGTTCATCATCTAAGTTGTGACCTGCTTCCCCAAACTCAATCCTTGAAAGGTGGCCCATACCTACATTGTATTTTTATGGTTTCAAAACCACTTCAAACTCAAACTCTTGGAAGAGAAAAAGCCATCGACATATTCTCTCCCCCAACACTATCTTGTTGGCCAAATATTTGAGCGTCGAATGGTCAGTAAAAAACTTGAATGGGTTGCCTACTAAGTAGTTTCAAGACTTCTATAGGGCATATACCATAGTCAGGCCCTTGCACTCCATTGTGGTATAATTATTTTCAGAGTCGGACAACTTATGGATGGAAAAGAAAACTCAATGATCAATGTTCCATTCGTCGTGCAAGTAAGATTCCCTATGCAATGGAAGATGCATCTGCATGAGCATGGAATATATTTTTCCAATCTAGAAATACTAAGATTGGCGTTGTTACTAAATTTTCCTTCAATGTATCCAATGCCTCTTGACATTCTGGTGTCCACAGATACTTTGTATCTTTGTGCAAAAAATTCTCTAATGATGCAACGACCTTCACGTAACTATGAATGAATCATTTATAATACCCTATGTGGTCCAATGTGCTACACAATTCCCTAAAGTATGTAGGAGCTACCATGCCCAATATCACAACAATCTTTGCTTGATTGAACAACAACCCCTGCTTGCATACTACATGTTCGAGCAACATCTCGAATGGTGTACAAAATATACACTTCTTGAAATTCACGAAAATCTACAGCTAGTGACACCCATCCATCATCAATATTAGGGATTGCATATGTTATTTTAAGAGGTTTATCAACATCCAATCATCTAGTTACACCTCCGGAAACTTATGGATAAAATCCTTAAACAATGCGACCATAATCCTGGAAATTATCGTGGGCGCATTTTTCAACCTGAAGGGCATCACTGTGTATGCAAAAGAGCCTCATTCTATCATGAATTTTGTCTTGGATTGATATTCTTTGGTGATTCACACTTGGTGATATCCTCAGAATCCATCCATGAAGAAGTAAGCCACACAACCACCCACATTTTCTAGTATTTCATTGATAAATGGTGTGGGGAATGAATCATGTACACAGACCACATTTAGGCTGCACAAGTCAACACAAATCATTATGTCGCTTGTTTTCTTGGGTTGCACCACCATTGGACTAATCCAATCAGACTCCTCCATGGGGATAATGATCCCAACATCTAACATTCAGACCAACTCTTTGTGCACCTTCCCCTTGTACTTGGGATTGAGGAGACAGGGTCTCCTTTTTACTAGTTTAGGATTAGGATTTAGCTGAATTTTCACGACACCAAGGTATCCTATGATTCCTTTCATATTTGAAAATATCCAGGGAAATATGCCTTCATACTCTTTTAAAAATTCTACCACCTGGGTTAGGGTTTCTTGGTCCCAATAATCTCCAATCATGGCCATCTTTGGTGCTTATTTTGTACCAATGTTATGTTTCTTTGTATTAATTGGGTGGCCATAGTATATCATGGTACTATCAGAAGCCTTCCCTTGAACTGCGCATTCTCCCTCAATTTCATTGATCTATAAACCCCCGAGGTGTAACGTACCCAACCTCCTAGTTGGGTCATGTTACTACCATGACTTACAAAATGCTATAATACCACTTTGTAACATCCCTTGTTACAAACATTGACTAACATATCTGATACCTCAATTATAACGTACTCAGATTTCTATTGAGTAATGCTACTCCAAATCTAGTTCATAGTTTCCACTCTATAACATTGATCTGCACATTTAACCTATTTGAAGTATTACGCACGACCCCAAGCTAGTCGCTCCACACAACTTTCCTCTTAAACACATCTTATAAAATCTGAAGTAACACAACACAATTGTGCTCACAAGCATGTTGGTCACTCAAACATTATTGTGCACGTACAATGAATCCACCCTTGTACACACAGACTGCTTCACTGCGCACATGATGATTTATACCTTGCTTTGGTATCTCATAACCGTATCAAAGAATTTATCTAACAAAATACACATATTAATGACATACTCCATAGGTACCACAACATTATACAAAATAAMAATAATATTCCTATATAACAACATTATACAAAATATCATCCAATAATCATAAGTAASCTCATTACACAGAATAGCCACCAATGTTCATGTGAGATAACATACAAGATAATAAAACCATTTAAGAATATGAACATTAATGCACACAATAATTAAACAAACATGTGGATGACACTTATCTTTATGAAAATCCAYCAACTGCGTGCAGAACTTAGGCGTTCCTCCCAACCATAGACTCATATTCTCATTATCTTTGAGCAATAGGTCACCCCCGAGMTGGGGCTTAAACCACACCAGGGAAAAAGGATGCCCAATGCCAAGCTAAGGTCTGAAATTTAACGAAAATGTTCAGTCCAAGGTGATCAAATGCTGCAACTAGCCTACAATCTCTCATTCCCCACAAGTCTATCCCACCCTAGAAAGTGTACCCCTTCTTTKCTCAACAATCCTTTTACTGCCCCACTTCCCTTCCAGGGCTTCAACAACAGGCCGAAAAATAAATCTCATAGTTGTGTATMTAATTCCTAGCGCACTAGGAAACAWTTCCCATCAATTCTCTCAACTGGAGAGAATGCTCAYGAGTTTAACAACCTGCTTCTTTGACAAACACAGGCCTAACAACCTGCCTTTTTAACAACAAATCTCTCACCTAGAGAAAATGCTCACATCCAGATAACTCGCTTCTTCAAAAAACACAAGATTTCCCAAGAACTGGGTTAATAAATGACAATAAATTACAACCAGATGCAATTCCTCCAAGGGGAGCTCTCGACTGAAAGATGATTGGAATAATGAAGAAAATACCCCCACAAATACACTAAGGCCAACAATATATATTGCATGCATTAAAATGGACACATGTCGCCTTCAAAATTATCTTTAGCCACTTAGTGACTCGTTCCTATCCCTTAGGAACTTAGGATAAATAAATATCCGTAAATTAATTTTTTTGGAATATTAATAAAATATTCCCTTAGACTTAATCCCCCTTTGGTTTAACCCTTTTCATAAATGCTTTCTCCCTTTCCCCTTTCTCGGTGGAGTTCCCTGATCCAGATTTATGAGCGAAACAAAATGAAACCACATATTTATAATGTTAACACAGAGACACAATGAACAATAAGAGAGATACAGTAAAACTTGACTTCTATTAAATAAGAAATATGTTGAAAACTGTAAAATGCAGACTGAAAACAAGCTTGCTAGAATGGTGGCAGCTTATCTCTAAGAAGAGATGTGACAGCTACGATCATTTGTAAGAACATGAGTACAATGAGGCTCTGAAGGAATTTTTACAATAAATATGAATTCCAAATCCCTAGACATCCAAAATCCTAACCCTAGGAGATGAAGTGCCAAAATTCATGTGGGCCCCGTTGGGGTAAGTTTGCACATTAACTTCCCGGGGTCATAACTTTTGCATACGATCTCCTTTTAGGGCGCACGATAGCTCGTTGGAAAGGTATTGACAAGGAGATTCATTTAGAGGACTCAATTAAATCCTTTGAATATCATTAAGGTGCCGTATCATTAAAATAATATCATTTAGGCCCTCAAACCGGTCCCAGAAGTTAAAAATTGCTAAAAATAGTAAAATGCCAAAATTGCCAAAAAATTGTTTTGAGCCGGTTGGAAAAGGTGGGTGGACACCGATATCCACCAGGATCAATCTTCCCTCAATAGGAAGAAAAGGTCTCCATTGCGTTGAGTGCCCCCATCAGATGAGGAAATTTCTGTTGAATTTGGCACTGGGTGAGCCACTTGCCTTGGTGCCGGAGCTACCCTGCTTTGACAACCCGAAAAAAATGGATCCTCTATTGCTGAGTGCCCTTGAAATGTGTTTCCACGATATGATTAGTGGATACTTGTTCCATGCATTCATGGTTGATCTCTGTTGGTTTCAACTGTGCTTTTGTCTCTGAGGTGTCCAATAATGGTGGAAAATAAGGTCGAAGGAGGTCCACATTGAACACTGGGTGCAAGCAAAGGAAGGGGGGCCAGGATGAGCTCAAAATCATTGTCACCCAAAACCTTGGTAATGGTGTAAGGCCCATAACGAAGTGTAAAAAGCTTTTGATGAGGCCCTATTAGGCATTCTTTCTGTAAGCAAGTGTAACCAAACTTTGTCTCCCACTCGAAACCGGTGTGGCACCTGGTGTTAATCATGGTGCTGCTTACACTTGGAATTGGACTTATGTAAAACATCCTGAACCTGTTGGTGGATGTGTTGGGTCCCCTCAATGAACTAGGTGGCTTTGTCAAATGCAGTTGGAGAATGCAACGAGTCTTCTTGGGTGGCTGAAAGGGGTAGTGCAACATCCATGGGACCCAATGGTTAAAATCCCAACCCCACTTGAAAGGGGTTGTGGCTACTTGAGCTATGTATGGCTCTGTTGTAGTTATGCTGAACATAGGGAAGACTCTCATCCTAGGTGTGAGAGTTCTTGGAATTGTACATTCGCAAGATGTGCATGATCATCTGGTTGACGTCCTCAATTTAGCCATCCATATGGGCGTGGAAGGCAGTCGACTTGATGAGCTTGGTGTCTAACAGTGACTAGAGGCGCGACCAAAATGGGTTGAGGAACCGACTATCCCAATCTGAGATAATGGTTTGTGGGATCCCAAAGTGTACCCACACTCATTGACAAAAAATATTGGCAGCATCTGTTGGTCAGTTTGCATAGGTTTTTTCATTAATGTAAAACTTGAAGCTGCATGACGGTTCGCTGAGAGTTCCTTTGGAATTCGGGAATTCGGAGGTTGCAAATTGAGAGAACCTTCGACATCGCGATATGAGAAATAGTGAAACTTGATGTCCTGATGAGATTGAAATCTCACGGTGGTTCGCTGAGAGTTATTTTGGAATTCAGGAATCAAACAAAGGAGGAGCTCCAACCTTCAACATCGCGATACACAAAATCGTGAAATGCAAAGTCCCAATGGGATCAAGACTGTGTAATCACGAAAGGCTGTGGGCCATCGATCAGAGCGCAAAGTCCCGATGAGATCAGGACCGTCTGATCATGAAAGGTCATTGGACCATTGATCGAAGAAAAGTGGATATCGGGAAATCGAAAGTCAAAGGAAGGAAATGCGATAGCATTCCAACTCGCAAAATGTCGAAATGTGAAAATCCGAAATGCCGAAATATGAAAGGCTAAAACACCGAAAAATGAAATCGCGAAATGCGAAACCACGACGTTTTGGAGTTTCAGATACCGGGAGTTAGAGGAGTCAAGAGTCAAGACTTTTGATCATAGGAGTCTTGAAGTTGCGAAATGTGAAACGTCGAAATCCCAAAACAGGCACATCAACAAAGACACCATTTCGGAGTTTCGCAGAGTGGGAAATCAAAGATCAAAGGAAATTTAACCTTTGAAGTAGCGAAATGCCAAAATGCTGAAAGGGACTATTGTGAGTCTCGAAAACCTGAAAGGAAAAA
>JASDQU010319147.1:0-13257 GCA_032191745.1 Picea mariana
TCAGCTTTGATTGTCAGTTTTTCATCTTTTCTTCTGCATTATTATCTATGTTGTCAAGCTTTGAATGGCTGTTATCCCATTGTTTAGCTCATAACTTGATAATAAGTCTTTCGATTGTCTCTTAGACCCTGCTTTGCACTGGTTTAGTGATAATTTGTTCTCCACCCACTTTAAATCCACTTGCTGATTAATCAATTCTTGAGAGCACTGTCTATTTGTTTATCATTTTTATGTTTGAATGCTTTAAGCTGCATTGAGTTGTCCCATTGATCCACCTTCATAAAATACAAAAACATCCGTTTCTTAAGTTACCAAGCACCTCTGGTCTACAACCACGGAGGGTTTCTTGGAGAGTTAACACCTTCAACCTCAATAATGGGGGGACCATCAAATCAATCGCAATAGGTAGGAGGTCCATCTGTTCAATCATGATATATGGTTGGAAAACTAGGACAACCGCCTTATATGGGCAAAAAATCAAGATAACCCCCTTACATGAGTGGACACCCCGGGAAGCCACCATATATGGTAGGACCATCTAGATTTTCCATCTCACCACAACTTGGATATGGTCCTATTGGTGTTCCCATTCCATATTATTACCACCAGTATCCACAGGCCAACCGACAACTTCCATTCTTGGCTACATTAGTTCTGTCATATCTGTCGCATTTGACCAATTATCCCATCTAGCATGCTCTTTTCTGGCCCACCATCCTTGCCAAATTAACATCTAACATCCTAAAATTTGACATAAAACCTAGGGAAGATCCTAACAATCATGTTATGACTTTCCATTTATGGTGTTCTTCCAACTCTTTGATGAAGGATTCCTTCCATATTAGGCTCTTTTACAGAACACTTATAGGTGCCACAACAAAATGGCATATTGAGTTGTTGCGTAGCTCCTTTTTCGACTTTCATTCTCTTTCCATGGTTTTTCTGATGCATTTTCAGTTGCATATATGGTATGAGACCGGTACCAAGATTTTTACCTCACTCCAGAAATCCTCTTCCACCCACATATCCAATCATATTCATGAGTGGATATGACAGAGATGGTTAATTAAGGCTCCCATTCCAGTCCAACTCCTCACGGATTGGTTTACAAAGTCTCTCTTGCCTCTCATTGCCCATGATGCTTCTATGGGAAATGTTGTTACTGAGGAGAAAGCTATCAACCATGCACAGTATTTGGACTTTGTCTACTCCCAGTAAGACACACTTTATGAGCTGATCCCTAACACTCCTAGTTCATCGAACGATCCAACAAAATATGCTCCAGAACCAAGTTTTGTTTCAAATGCCAAGACCACTTCTGCTCCTGCTCAAACCTCCAAGGTAAATGCAATCCAATCCTATTCATCTCTACAACTAGGAGGTAAGAAGAAAAATAAGGGTAAATCCAAGAAATATTCTAACGAGCAGGATAATCCAAATATTGTTGATACTCAATCGACTAAGAAGCCTAAGTTTCCTTGTATGATTTGTGAGGAAGACCACTATATGAAATACTTCGTTCATCATGAGGTTATCGCTAAATTTCTTAAGGGTACCTCCCAACAGCAAAATATGGTTGCACAAAATCCTTCCCCTCTGCAAGGGGGAAACGCAGGTCATTCCCACCAAGGGGATGCTTCGTCAAATGCCTCTAAGGTGTACATGTTTAAAGTGGTTAATGTGACAAATCGAGCAAACACTTATGACACTCCTCCAAGTGATCAGACTGAGGGAAAGGTTGTCGATCAACCCTCCACTTCCACTCCTCCTCCATCTTCTAATCCTCTTCAGCTTGAGAATCCAACCTCTCACGCGGTGTAGTGCCCACCCAAGAGCATAATTTGAAAGGAAACATTTAATCCAAATGCCCGCACTGCCCAAAAATACAACATTTTTTTATATTTGATGCAAGAAACTTGTGCTATGTTAGCACTCGAATTTCTACAAAACTATCCAAGTCAATGTAGAACCATGTTGTCAACCATTGGAGCTATGGATCTAGAGGCATCGAATCTAATCATGTTTAACCTGGTTTACTTTAAGGAGAGGCTCTCCCACCACTTAGTATTCCAAATTCAATTTTTCGTTGGTGGAAAGAACGTTCATCATATTGTCTTGGATGAGGGAGCCTCCACCTGTGTCATTTCTTTTCCTTGATGGAGAGCCCTAGGTTATCCTAAACTTACCTCGTCTCCAACCACCTTGAAAGCGTTTGATGATCATGGTTTCCAACCTCATGGACTCTTTCAATATTTCACTGTGACATTGAAGGGTAAAACTATTTCAGTCGATATCGAAGTGGTTAATGCACCCCTAGATTACAATTTGTTAATTGGTCGTAGTTGGTTCTATGAGATGATTGTCGTCACATCTACAGTGTTTCATGTTTTACAATTTCCCCATCAAGGAAAAATTATCATTGTTAACCAACTAGACTATATAACTCCATATCTCAACAATGTTGCGATGAATGATGTCCCTTTTCGAGGATAGTCCAGTCTTGAGAGTGTAGGGGTAGGTCTCCTTAACGATTCCTCGCTCATGGGGTGTTTTTCCTTTACCTGCTCCTGCCATCCCGTAGGTTTCCACATTAAATATGATTTCAACTCAGGTGAAACAATCCTTAGAATCATCTGATCCTTTGGTAGTACCTAATCTCAACGAGCATAGTTCATTGTCTTTGTCAAGCTCGTTACAACATGAAACAGACCCCCCTCCATTCCAATCAATTCTCACTCTTGATCATGTACTTTAACTTTCTTTTCCTCTACCTAGTGAAATTATTCCCATTAGTAACTAGACACCTAAATGGGGAAAGAAGAAAAGTTGTCGAAGGAAAGGACACTTGGGGGGAAGGTCTCCAGCCTCTGGCCATCATGCTAGAGAAAACCCACTAGATTTTTTCATGCAAGCTGGGGGGAAAACATATCTAGAGAGACACACTGCTAGGAGTGATACTTTTTTAGGGGTCGTTCCCATCATAAAGTAGTAGTATTTTCTAGAACGATCCTAGTATTTGTTTTTTCTCATGCTCGTTAATACATGAGAATAGATTACCGAGTATACTTTTATCTATTTTTCACACTCATAAAAGTTGTATGAAAAAGGAACTCTTTGGAGTCTCCTTTAAGATCTTTTCAGACTCCCTAAACATGAAAATAATTTCGAGTGCACTTGTCTCCTTTCACACTCATTAAAAAGGTTATAAAGGGCATCTTTTGATGTTTGGTTTATCTCTTTTTCGGCTTCGAAAGCACTACTTTACGAAAAAGGACCTCACTACAGAGAACTCTTTAAACTCTTTTTGAACTCCTTAAAAACAAAAACATTGTCAAGCGATCTTGTTGTCTTTCACACTCGTTAAAGTGAATTAGAAAAAATGTATGTTGAGTGGTAGTTTATCTCTTTTTCGGTCTCATCAGACTATTTACAAAAAAGGAACACTCTAGTAAAGCATGATTAGAAGAGTTCTCCTAGGTATCGTTTTATACTTTTTTGGCCCTAGAGACTAATTTCACGAAAAAGTTCATCTGGAGTCTTCTTTCTAAATATTTTCAAACTCTCAAAATATGAAAATACCATCGAGTTTTCTTTCCTTGGACTCGTAAAATCTACACAAGGAAGGACCCATCTAGGACCGAACCCTTCCTTCTTCAGTTTTGTTAAACATGTGAATATGGGACTCATCAAATATGATCTTATACCGAGCATTTGTTATCCTCCTCAAACTCGTTAAAAAAAAAGAGGTACTCGCCTATCTGGGTGGGGGGAAAAATTGAGAAGTGGTTCAAGTCTTTCATTTATGGAAGCTTGATGTCTCACTTGGACATGGCACTTGTTTGAATCCCATGTGTCGTCATACTCTTTTTACTCCTTTATAAGAGAACCCATTCGATGCATCATCATACTCTTTTGACTCCTTCAAAGAGATCCATTGGTCGTCGTCACATCATCATACTTGGTATTCATGCCTTGTTGAGTCAAAGTTGCAAAGTCATTTGTTGTGCCACCATATGTTCAAGGGAAGTCAACATATATATTTTCACCCCTGTGTCAGTTCACTTTCATCTGACCCATTACTATTCATCACTATCGTTATTTGTTTCGTGTCGATGATGGGGGATACATCATGGCCCTCCTTCAACGAGTCTATTTCCATCGACATCAGCACATTATCCAAGAATTAAACTTAGAAACCAATAAATACCTTCGAGCCTGCATGCCTCAATGGAAAGTTTCCTCACTTTCAATAGTGGGTTTACATCATTGACCCTTGATTGATTGATTCCATGGGTGTTTGACTTTAGACCATCTATTCACATTCGATTGAATGCACTCATAGTACCTTGGGATTCATTGTCATCATTGGTGATTTCCTTCGCACTTGTTAATGGTACACATCATTGACCAGTAATCAATTGGTTTCTACCATGTTCGACGTCAAGACCTCTATTCACATGGCTAGATTTGTACTATTCAGGATCGGGATTGAAGACCCTGGGGGGACTATACAATAAACACTCATTTTTTTATCTGCCTTCCCTAGGACGTGATGGATATTATGAAGTTGTGATATCTATTGTGACATAGATCCACGTTGTATTGGTCTATGGCTATGTTCTTTCATGTTGTAGCTCCATTGTGTACAATCTCATGGCTACATTTTGATCGAGCCATGGATATATGGATCCACATTGTATATTCGGTGGCCATATCCTTAGTCATTACTTTCATGGATCTGCATTGTATTGGTCAACAACCATGCTTTGAGTTAGATTATTTAGAGTATGGGTATGCCTACCTTAGGGATGATATTTGTATATTGATGGATGTTTTCTTGTTTTTCCGACAAGTCTTCTGACTTTAGTCCCTTGATTCCACATTATTACAAAGTGTTTCAGCCATCATTTTTCTCCTCTGATCTCACACTACGGGGGGCATCTTTCATACACCATTTTGTCACATTTTAATAAGTGTTGTAAAGTTTCACACTTCACTTTGCTCGGTGTCGTTAGTGTCACAAATTCCATGGTCCATTCTACTAAGTTTTGTACCTTATTTCTCACAATTTTACTAAGTGTTTCCATCTCAACACCATGAATGAATGATCCATTACATCCCCTTGAGCATCAAGAAAAAGAAGACACCTTTAAACCCTGACACCTCTGTAATTGTGGCTTCTACACTTCCTTCTGGGGATATCCTGAAGCCCTACATAGCATCCAGGTGGATATTGGTGGCCTCCAACCTATTCCAATTGGATTATTTTGGAATTTTTCATGTAAGTACATTTTTTTGTACTTCTAGGGTCGTTTTGGGGCCCTAAACAGTGTTTTTTTGGCTTGCCATAGTAAAACTATAGATAGAGTCAGATTTTGATGGCATAATGTGTATTTCTTAAAAAGACCTTTCCAATGGGCTATAACACACCTAAAACGGAGGTCGTATGCAAAATTTACGACCCTGGGAAGTTGAGGTACCAACTTACCAATCAGGGCCCACATAACGTGTGGTGTTTCATCTCCTAGGGTTATATTTTTGGATGTCTAGGGTTTTAGAATTCACGAGTAATGTTAAAAATGCCTTTGGAGCTTAATTTTAATCATTTTTCTCAGAAGGATGTGCATAGAATCCACATCTCTTCTCAGAGATAGCTACCACCATTCGAGCAAGTTGTTTTTAGTTCTACGGTTTTACAGTTTCAGCATATTTTATTTATTCAATAGAATTTATTTTTCACTGGATATCTATTGTTGTTTTCTGTATCTCTATGTTATTGTATTTGGTCTATTATTCATTTCGTTCTGCTCATAAATTTGGATCAGTGGTATCAAAGTGGTCTTCTCTTCATTTATTTTTCTTCGTGCATGTCCCTAACAAGATCTGGGTACAAGAAGTTAGGACTCGAACCAGTCGAGCCTCTACAAGATTAGTCATTCCAAGCCTAAAAAAAACTCATGGGGGATGAGAATAAAGATGATGGAATAGGATATCCTTTTAAAATGTTGCTCGGGGAATCCCTTGCACGAAAAAGGAATGAAATGATGGACAACTTTTCACAGATCCTTCGGCAACTGCCCACAGGAGACGCATCTTCATCAAGCGGCCATGCAACCCTATAGTAAATTTTTATATTCCATTATCTAAAGGACTAGTATATGTATATGTTGTAGATAAATGGTTGACTCTGCTTCAAGGGTATTTTTCAGTCCACAATTTTTCCGACGGGGAAAATATTACTTTTGCACTCCTCAAGATCGTCCCCCATGTTAAGGACTGGTGGGATACTTACTCTGAGCGAAGGGCCATAGAGGAATATACAATATTTTCAGTCACCCCTACATGGGATTCCTTCAGGGATGTCATTAAATAACAGTACTACCATGTTGGAATCTACGAGGACCAGTACACAATATTGATCACAATGCGTCAGGAAAGGGACTAGATAATACCAGATTTCACCAATATTTTCCATACCATGCACACCAAATTTGGTATCAAAGACTCTAAACGACATACGGTGCTAAAATACCATGTTTGTTTGCATATATACATTCAAATAAAAATGGATTTTCTGGACATCGCATCATTAGGTGCGGCTTATATATATGTTGTCAAGATTGAGTAGAAATTTAAGCAAAAGAGGCGAGAGTTTGGATCTGCAAACTCCTCACAGTGGAAGCAAGGAAAAGCCACACAAATAAAATATGGCCACTCTTAGGACAACCATTCCAAGCCGCAACATAATAAGGGTAATGAGAATTCAAAGAAGGACACGAGAAAGTGGTGTGAATACCATAAAATTCCTTGGCACAACACCGAAGAATGTTGCTCCAAGCAGTCACTGGTGGTTGAGTTGAAAGCTTCTGATTCAGAGGAAGATTTTGACTATGAATAAAATCCATGTCGAACCCAACACCACTATCACTACCACCAAAGTCCATCCAAGCGAACCAGAAGAACCATAGGAAGGGGAACTCCTCTTTCACTCACAGATGTGGGTAAAGGGGGCTCCACTTCATTTCATTGTTGATAGCGGCAGTCAAAAGAACCTGATCTCAGCAAAGGTCGTCAAGTGGTTGAACCTACCAATGACATTATACTCACAGCCCTACACCATCGGTTGGCTTTGCCAAGGAAGAGATCTTTGCATCAGCCAACAATGTCATCTTCCCTACGACATGAATCCCTTCAAAGATGAGGTATTGTGTGACATTTCTCCGCTTGAAGTTTGTGATGTTATTTTAGGACAACCATATTTGTGGAAGTGACATTTTGTGTATGAGTCTAGACCCCGCAGTGTTATTATTACTTTGGGTAGACAATTTTACATGATACTAGAGGTAGCGCCACCTACCACTATTTATTTAATCTCTACTAAGGAATGTAGTAAGGTCATTTCACAGACCGGGAAGTTCATCTTCTTTGTGATCCATTCTCACAGTAAGCAGAAGTTCATCGCCACAATCGTGACCTCTACATAGAGCCTCTCTTTGCAGCAGAATCAAGTGGATGGGATCGTGAAAGAGTACAGAGACATATTCTCCTCCCCCATTGGGGTACCAACGCACTTCCAAGTCAAGCATCCAATTGATCTAACCCCTAGTGTACCTCTACCTAATGGACCAGTCTATCATCGCTCGTTGATGGAAAATGACAAAATCAAGCGTCAAATCCAATATCTACTTCAAAAGGGGCACATCAGAGCCATCTCCTCCCCTTGCAGAAGTCTGATTGTACTAGTGCAGAAGAAATACGGGACCTGGCGGCTATGCATTGATTACAGAGCATTAAAAAAAATCACAGTCAGGAACCGATACCCAATTCCCCAAATTGATGACCTTGTTGACCAACTCAGGGGGGGAATTTCTTCATCAATATTGACCTAAATTCTGGCTACCACCAGGGTCCCATCGAACTAACTAATGTATGGAAGACAACTTTCAAATCTAAAGAAGGTCTCTTCGAATGGTTGGTCGTGCCCTTTGGCTTAACAAATGCACCAGCCACTTTCATGAGGTTTATGGATGATGTATTGAGACCCTTCACCAACTCTTTTGTGGTGGTATATCTGGATGACATCCTCTTCTTCAACAAAACTTGGGAGGAGCAGATGCAGCATATTCAGCAGGTTTTGAGCCCTCTGCGGCAACACAAGATATATGTCAATTTGGAAAAATGCTTCTTTGGCATGAATACGGTCCAATACTTGGGCTACATTATTGATGAGCATGCGGTACATGTGGATCCATTTAATATCCAAGTCATATGTGACTAGAAAGACCCAACCACACTGACCGAGCTTCGGATATTCTTGGGACTTGCCAACTTCTACCGATGGTTCGTGTTGGGATTATCCCATACTGCATGGGCCCTCAGCCAAGTGATCAAAGGAAGTGGCAGGGAAAAATTTTTATGGGGGAAGGCACAACAACGAACATTTGATGATCTGAAGCATCGCTCATTCTCGGCTCTAGTACTCTCCTTGCCCGATATGCAAAAAAAAATCAATATTGAAGTTGATGCATCTGACTATGTTGTAGGCGCAGTTCTCACTCAACACGGTCATCTAGCAGCATACCATAGTGAGACACTCTCAAATACCGTCCATAAATATCCCACCTATGACAAGGAAATGTATTCCAATGTGAAATCATGTCGTCAATGGAAACATTACATTCTAGGAAAGGAGAAAATCATCCACAGTGATCACAAGCCTCTGTAGTTCATGCAATCACAGGTAAAGTTGAAAAACGACCATCGTCAAAAGTGTTCCACATACCTACAACAGTTCCATCTCAACATCAAGTATAAGACAGGGAGCACAAATTGTATTTTTGACTGCCTCAGTCGACCTCCCGTGGAAACACTCACCACCGTGCTCCTTTCCTGTGGGAATGAGGCATCTAAGTGGCCCCAACTTTATCAGCAATATCTTGATTTCGCCACCACCTATAAGCTCTTGGGTATAGGCACAAATGTCACCGATTTTCACATTCAGGGTGGACTGTTATGCCATATGGGCCACCTCTATGTTCCTGCAAGCAAGCGTGCAAAGCTAATTTGGGAGGCTCACTACAGTCAGATGCCATGACATTTTTGCGTGGAGAAAATTGTGGCCATTCTACATAAGCATTTTTATTGGCCAAAACTTCGACAGGACATCAACAAGTTTATCAAATATTTCATTGCATGTGTCATTTCCAAGCCAGCCATGAAGAAGCAAGTCTTATACACTCCTCTTCCTACTCCCGATAGGCCTTGGGAATCCATATCGATGGATTACATGTATGTCCTTCCATCCACCAAGCAAGGAAATGATTGTGTATTTGTGGTGGTTGATCAATTTTCAAATATGGCCATTCTCACAGCCTGCAAGAAGAGCATCACAGTGGCGACACTTCCAATCTCTTCTTCAAATGAGTGTGGGTCCATTTTGGGATACCATGAACCATCATCTCCAATCAGGACAACAGGTTCCTCTGCACATTTTTGTCAAGTCTCTGGTCACTGTTGGACACCAAGCTCACTAAATCCACTGCCTTCCACCCTCAAACCGATGGCCAAAAATAGGTCATAAATTGAATGAGTGTGCACATCCTTGGCATGTATAACTCTAAGCATACTTGTACATGAGATGAGAGTCTTCCCTATGTTCATCATAGCTACCATATGGATCTCCATAGCTCCACCATCCATATCCCATTTCAAGTGGAGCTGGGATTCCAACCCTTAGGTCCCATTGATGTTGCACTACCTCTTGCAACCAACAAAGCCACCAGATTCATTGAGTGAATTCATCACATCCGTCAATAGGTCCATGAGATTTTGCAGAAAGCCAATGCTAAGTACAAGCAGCACCATGATCAACACCGGGTACTTCACAAGTTTCAGGTGGSAGACAAGGTATGGTTACATTTTCAAAAAGAAMACCTTACAGGTCCCCATCAGAAGMTTCATCCACTTCTCTATGGGCCTTACACTATCACCAAGGTTGTGGGTGGCAATGCTTTTGAGCTCAACACTCCCCTCTTCCTTGGCTTGCACCCAGTGTTCATTGTGGACCTCCTCCAGCCATATTTTCCACCATTATTGGACACCTCGGAGATCACTGAATAGTTGAAACCAATAGAGCTCAACCCTCACTACATGGAATAGGCATCCACTGATCAGATAATGGACACACAAGTCAAGGGCACTCGCCAGCAGAGGATCCACTTTTATCGGGTTGTCAAGGCAAGGTAGCTCCTGCACCAAGGCAAGTGGCTCACCCTGAGCCAAATTTAGCAGAAATTTCCTCACCTAATGGGGGAACTCAACGTAATAGAGACCATTTCTTCCTAAGGGGGAGGACTAATCCAGGTGGATATTGGTGGCCACCAACCTATTCCAAACTGGCTCCTTTTAACAGTTTTTAGTTCAACACGTTTCTCTATAATGATGACATTTCTTTGTAATTGTGGGTTCTGCACTTCTAGGGCTATCCTGAATCCCTACATAGAATCCAGGTGGATATTTTTGGCCTCCCTCCTATTCCTACTGGTTTATTTTGGAAGTTTTCATGTCAGTACATATTTTTGTACTTCGAGGGCCATTTTGGGGCCCTAAACGGTGTTTTTTTGGCTTTCCACGGTTAAACTATTGACGAAGTCAAATTTTGATGGCATAATGTGTAGTTCTTGAAAATACCTTTCCGACGGGCTATCACACACCTAAAATAGAGGTCGTATGCAAAATTTACGACCCCGAGAAGTTGAGGTACCAACTTACCCATTGGGGCCCACATAACTTTTGGCATTTCATCTCCTAGGGTTAGTTTTTTAGATGTCTAGGGTTTTGGAATTCATGAGTAATGTTAAAAATGCATCTGGAGCCTCTTTTTAATCATTATTCTCATATAGATGCGTGTATCAGCCACATATCTTCTCAGATATAGCTACCACCATTCGATCAAGTTGTTTTCAGTTCTACAATGTTATAGTTTCAGCCTATTTTATTTATTCAATAGAAGTTATTGTTCATTGAATATTTGTTGTTGCTATCTATATCTTTATGTTATTATATTCAGTCTGTTATTCATTTCCTTCCACTCATAAATCCGAATCAATTTGAGCCTTAGGATATAATGAATTACTAGTCTCCTCTAGAGATAAAGTTCCATCCTTTGTTTCCATCAAGCAGGGAAATGATGAGATCTATGACACCAATAGACATTTCATTGCATCTAGTCGCTATAGGTTGATGTTCTTTCTAACATGTCTCGATATCATCAACCAAGACTCAGGAAACTATGGAGGTTATTCCTCTCCTTCAAGATAAAAAAAAATTAACCTCACCCTTCATCTTTCGAACCAATGGTTTACTCCAATTTGCTAAATTGTAGTTGTTACACATCAAAATTACTCACTTCGATGATGTCTCATTTTCATTATCGCAAGTGTTGCAAAAATCATATTGTCGTCCCGTCGGTGTTGCATTGTGAACGACATCATAAAGACACTTGAAATACCCTCTAAGACTAGTTAAAATAAGGAATATATCATTTGGCGAAGAGTACAAACTTTTTCCTTGAAGAATTACCATCACAAAAGCATTTTTGTAGATCAGCGCTCCCCTTCCCACTTGCAGGGAGCACTAGTGCTCCTTTCCCTCTTAGCAGGGAGCATTGCAACGCTCTGTGGCCCACTTTGAGGGAGCGTCGATCTGTTGAGAAAATCAAGGGGAAAATCCCCCTTATCTCTGAATCCAATTGAGAAATATCCAAGTCAGTTTGGCTCAAATCCAAGACCAGGGCTGGATCTAAGGGGAGTTCCACAACTGATGGAGAAAAATCCTCAACTTATCCCAAGAATATCTAAGATGGTTAGGCCTCTCAAAGCCTATATAAGGAGGCATTCTCATGGTGAAAAGGGGAGAATAATCAGTGAAAAGTATTGTCATTTTGATTGTGGATCATTCGAGCAAGGAGTTGGACAAGAAGATCTTGGTGAGGCTGCTACATTTGCATCTACACTTTGTAAGCACCTTATTTTGTTCTCATTAATACATGTGATTGGCATGTTTCCTTCAAGATTGTATACTTTTGCATGAACTTGTATGTTTTGGATAAATCTAGCTTTGAACTAATCATGGTAGAATAGGAAGTATGCTTTGTTTTGGCTATTTACAGGATTGTAGAACTCGTTAAAGGAATTGGAGATCAAGCCCAACTTGGACTGAGCAAAGAAAAACTTTGTAACAAGGTACTCTTACTTTATTCCTCTTCTCTATTGATTAGATTAGCTATATTTAAAGGAAATTCAATGTTCAATTTTAGCACTTTTCTGTCTTGGTCATAGGGGTCTAAGATCCAAGAGGGAATTCACCTATCCGCAAGGGGATTTTCCTACAACAGTAGTCCATTGCAATATGTCCATAATCCTGACAACTACTGCAACAAAAGGGATCCCCTTCTTAGTCTTATGGATGTACCACTTCCAAAGTTCCTTTTTAAGACCATTGAATATTCCAATCATTCTCTCATTGTTAGGGTCCTAACCCGCACATAGGTAGATCAACATATTCAGATGTAATAAAGGTCAATATTAATAAGGCCTTTCAATAAAATAGAATAAGGTGAATGTAAGAAGACCTAATCGAAGCTTCCGCTTCTAGAAGGATCTTCCTCTAGATGCTTCTCTTGATAGACATATTTAGTATAAATAAGGGTCGAGGGTATGAAAACCCTAGCTTGGAGATTATTGTAACAGAGCATTGCTCAACTGGAGGTTGCCCCCTCGAAGAGGCCCATGAACATTGCTTTCTGAATCAAAGTGTTATTTGTGTTGTTATTATTATATCATTTATGTGTTACTGTGGAGATTATGCTGGTTATATTACTGTTATTTTTCCATTTCTAGCATTTTATTTCTGTTCTGCATACTTTTTATAATTGGTATATTACAAGTGGTATTAGAGCACTTTCCTTGGCAGAAATTGTGGGAATTTTTTCTTTAGGGTAGAGACATATTCCGACATCTTTAAGCCACAGAGATTTGTCATTACGAGCATAAACACGTGGTTGAGGGATTCATACACGCAGGAAATACAAGTGGTTCTTAAGCGCACATCTGTTGGCCACCCTTATAACCCCTGTTGGTACCCCTTTGAGTGGTAGCGCATCAGATAGCACTTGTGTACAAATTGGCCTAGATTTACTGAAGCCCTCTTTAGATAAACCGATCGACCGCCTGACTAATATAGTGCCACCGAGAACAA